>BMAW01057296.1:0-18601 GCA_019974015.1 Nephila pilipes | reverse complement strand
TGTTGCTTCTTTTGTTTTTGAATGCTTTCGTAATTTTCCAAATGGATTTATCTTGTGTGTTAAGTGTTTGGAGTGTTTGTGTCCAGTTATTTTGTGTAAATTTATGAATTTCTTTTTTAATATTGTTTTGTATTCTATTTACTTGTGTTTTAATGTTGGGGTCAAGTGTTCGTTGATATTGTTTTTTGGTTTTGTTTCTTAGTTTTATGAGTTGTTTGATGTGTGGAGGAGTGTATCTCTCATTTTTGGTGTTAATTGGTTCAGATGATTTTAGATGTGCATTAATTATGCAATTTGTGAGTTCGGTGATTTTTTGTTCTATTTTTTGGGTGGTGTTGATGTTGAGAAAATTAGTGAAATTAATGTTTTTGTTAATTTCTTGTTTAAATTGAGTCCAGTTGGTTTTAACAGCTCTTTTATTAATGTGATGTGTGAGTGTGAAGTTGAAGTCTAAAATAATGGGATTATGGTCTGATGAGAGTTCTGGAAGTGAGTTTATAGTGTGTTTAAAATTAAAATTTTTAATGAGTGCAAAGTCAATGGTTGATGCTGAGTTGGTACCATATCTAGTGTGTGTGGGTGGGTAGGCTAGTGTGATGTCCTTAGTGTTAATGTAATTGTGTAAATTAACTCCTCTGGGTGTGTTGGTGTGTGCATTCCAGGTTTGGTGTTTGGCGTTAAAATCACCGATTATGACGCAGTTGTTATTTAAATTGAATAATGTGTCTAAGTCTTGGGTGAAGTTTGAGTAGTGCGATGAAGGTGGAATGTAAATAGAGACGAGGGTGACATCTGAGTGGTTTGGAGGTGTGAGAATTACTATGGTCGCTTCAACATGTTGGAGTGGTGGGGTTGTCAGTCTGTGGTGTGCAAGTGAGTTTTTAATGAATATTAGTGTACCTCCTGAAGCTATTTCGTGGTGTAGCTTATCATCTCTGTAGACTGTGTAATTTGGGATGTGTATTGTGTTGCGTGGTCTCAGGTGTGTTTCTTGTATCATTAAAAGATCAGGACTGTGCTTCTGTACAAAATCTCGTAGCTCAACGATACGAGATAGTAAGCCGTTCGCATTCCATGAAATTAGACTGAGGCCAAATAATTTGTAGCTATTGTTCAGGTTTGATAATGTAGGTAGTAGTGGGGGCTTATTGATCATCAGAGTCCATAAGTGCTTCTATTAAGGCGTATGTTTTGTTGGTTTTCCCCTTGGCTGCTTTTATCTTGGGTAGGTTTTTTAAGAGTCCTGGTAGTTGTTTGAAAAGTTCTGTTAAGGTTTGTAGCATTTCTATGGCTGTGAATAGGTCTGGTGTGTTGTCATCTTCTTCTATTTCTTCTTGTTCTTGTTTTTGCTTGAGGTGTTTGTTGACTAATTTTACGGCTTTGTTTCTGTTGTTATGTATATTTTTGGAAGGATTTAGGAGGTTTTTGGGTGTCTTCTTGGTGGGATTGTTTTCTTGGTCTTGAGGCGCCATCTGTATTTTGTTGGCGAGTGCATTTGCGAAAGTTACATCTTCTCTCACTGCGTTCTGGTTCTTGTTGATGATGTTTTGTTTTTTGGGGGGTTTGGGGTATTTTTCACACCCTCCATATGAAGCCAAGTGTCCTTTGTGATCACAATTGATACACTCTGGGTTTTGAATGCGTTCCTTGATGGGGCATTCTCTGGTGAGGTGAGATTCAGCACATTTGAGACATCTGGGAGATATGTGGCAGTTCTCGGCTGAGTGATGAAAGTAGTTGCAACGGTAACATTGTGTTACCTTGCCGCTGCCGCGGTAGCCTTCAATCTTTACGGTCATATAACAAAGTCTAGTGACCTCGAAAATTTTTTCTGCTATGGGGGTTCTTGAGAGGGTTGCTAGGTAGACAGGTAGAGGAAGTTTGGAGCGTCTATTGGTGAGCTGCACTACTCTGAGTGGATTAAAGCCATATTCAATCAGTTCTTCTTGTATTTCTGTGGGAGTGGTTTCTTTAGGAAGGCCTTTAATTATGGCCTTGACTGGACGCTGATGAATTGGGCGAATTACGTAATATTCAAATTCGCTTCTTGTGGATAGGTAGTCTATTAATTTCCTGTATTCATCTGGTGTGTCAACGTACAATTTAATGTACTCACCAGAGAGTCGAGTGCGTAGTTCGGGTATCACCTGATTTATGGCCTTAAGTTGATTTTTATAATTGTGTATTTTCAACATTATTGGAGGTGGGAGTCGTTCCTTAACTGGAATGACTACCTCGTTTATTTGAGTGTTGTTTGGTTCTTGTATGGTGAGGTTTTGGAATTTATTTTGTGTTTGAGTAGCATTAAGTTCATAGATTATTTGCCTTTTGGCAGTTTTACGACTAGGGGGAGTGACGAAGCCGTCTTCGTCTTTTCTCTTAAGGTTAGGTGTTTTGTTAGGAGTGTTGGGTAAGGTGTAATGTATTGGGCAGTCAGTAACAGAGCAAGTAGGAAGGGTGGAATACTCACCCTCCGCTGTTTGAAGATCATTCTGGGCCTTGGAGTGCAGTAGCAGGTATGATTAGAAAAGGTCGTCGGTTTCATCAAAGTCCGGTTGTCTCATGTTGGATTGGATTAGCATCTGGATCTCATCACGGTAGTGGACCAGTTTTTTGATCTTTCGCTGGAGCGCTTGTAGCGTCTCGCATGATTCTGATTCCATGTCTCCAATAGGTGTTTGGGATCTGGACGATGGGGCAGATGAAGAATATTCCATATTGGTTTCCATTTTCAATAATTCGTTTCCGGGTCTTTTAGGGTGAGAGTAGAGGAGTAAATAAAATGTCCTCGCCAATAGCTCTTAGAAGAGCTGCTTAGATATAATTATTTAAGAATTCTATAAGAGCAAGGTATGGAGAGAGGCGGTAGCACTTCTGTATTCTCCGGTTGAAAGAGAAATGGTTGTATTTAATAGATTTCCAGGGAGATAGGGTGTAAAAATAAAGAAAGTTAAGAACTTTTGAAATATTTGCATCTGGTCATTCTACCCCCCTCCCCCTTTTTGCCGAAGGCATGTCTTTTCTGAAAGAGATTGGCTTTCTGACCCCTCCCCAAGGAACAGCATTTTCTAAAAGCCTTCAAGCTGATTCTTCCCCTGTAAACTTCCGCTGCACTGTGTCTGGACGGCGCCAAAAAATGTTAAATGAAAGCAGACCAACAATACCACTTCCCTCAAAATGTGTGGTCAGTCTGTTGCGGCCCCTTTTAGATCATATATTAGCTTTCCCCCTTTGACGGGAGCAAGGGATTTTAAAGGGAAGTGCGATTGAAACGAAAATGGAAAGCTATTTTTTGTTATTAAAAGGGTATCGGTAGTTAAAATGCTCTTGGTTATGGTGGATTCAATGAAAGTAATTTTCACAGGATTGAGAGAGAAAGCGCGGATTCCATTGCTGTGTGCAAAAATAGGCTAGGTTTGGATAAGAGGATTTCTGTAGTTAGTTCGTAGGAGCGTATAGAAAGCAATATGAGTGTCGATTTGGAGATTCGAAGGTCTGTGTTTCTAATGTATCAGTCAATAACAATCGTGGGAATCTTTTCTTCTTGTCAGAGGGAGTACCAAATCTGACTCGGCATTGCCAATTTGAGTGATGGTTATATTGAATGTTTGTTGATAACTAGTAAGGATGTAAAATATAGCTTCTTGGAACTTTTTATCTTTCTTATAGATTCTCAAATATTTTAGTTACCATTAAAATTTCTTCGTTTCCCGCCTTAATAGCGTAATTGAAATTGATGAAAAAAAAATTTAAATTATCTAGTATGCTTTTGTATCACTTGGTAAATATTATCTTAAAAATATTTAATGTGTATTCTTAATAAAATGTATCTATATATATTTACCAATAGATTTTAGAATGCATTCTTGTTTTGCTGTTATTTAAGAGTAAGGGAATGATATATTCTTATTTATTCTATTTTTAGGATAATAATAATAATCATTTATAAATATGTAGACAAAACTTTCTTTAAATGTGTGTGTGTGGACAGTTAAGACAGAGAAGAATTTTTACAAATTATCACCTGTGCGAAAAAAATTTTGTGATCTTATATAAGTATAAATTTGATTATTTATTTTAGTAGAAATTATCCCTTATTTCTTAAAAATATTCAATCTCTCAGCGATAAGTTAATAATAATTTCTCCTGAAAACTTTTACCTTTTTTATACATTTCATTCGTTTTATTAATGTCGAATACTTTACTTATTATACTTAGAAGCAAAATTAAGGAGGAAGAAAGAGGGAGGTTTTTATAGAATAAAAAACCATAAATAATAAATTCTTTATTCCTCAGGTAGACATTAAGAATGCTTTGCTTTTCAAATGGAATTTAGTAAAAAAATGCCATTGTTAATAAAATTTCATAAATTTATTTCTATAGAATAATGATTTGTAATAATATTTATGAAGAAAAAATTGCCTAGAAATTTTGAACATTATTATTTTTTTTTTTTAAAAAAAAAAAAGCGTATAAATGTATGAAAGTTTAAATTTATTGTTTCTTAAAATAATAAGAGTGATTATTTTAAATTAGACAGAAATAAGTACTTTGCATGCTTTTGGAAAATCATAGAAATAACTTATACATTCGACTTTATACTGATCTGGAATATGTCCATTACTTATAAGTATTCATTTTTTCATGCATCTAAATTCTTAATATTTTACTGTTCCAATTTACAGAAGAAAATGTTCCCTTTGATTCAAATCATACAATATTCTGGAGGCTAGTTTCATTTAATGTAACTCTCACATTGTTATCTTTCAGAGCATTGTCAAGTCCAGTTCACTTTTTGCTGCTTATTCTTTTATGGTTCGTTTATGAAATATTTCATCCATAAAATGTTTCTAAAAGTTATTCTGATAATTAATATGCTACAATGCATATTTTTACTAAATACTTAGTATTTTGTGTGCACTTTTTATTACATTTTTTTGGCATATTAAAATATTTCTCTGTCCTTTTTAAGATTTAGAAATTTGCTGTCAATTTTAGCATTTTCGTTCCGAAAATGAAAAATTACCGTACGATAACATTTCATGATTATTGAATTTATAGATTTTCATTGCAAAAGCTACGAAAATTTTTAATCGAATTTTAGGTTATTGTAATCATTACTTTCATTTTTTTGGAGAGCTTATAACGAGAAATAATATATCTGATATAAATTTTGATAGAACAGCTTTATTTATTTATTTTGTTATTTTCAATAAAACTTAATAATGTAACTTAATTTAGAGTAATTTATTTAATGTTTCAGATGCATCCTTCATTAGAAAATATAAATGTACGAAAATAAAAATACGAGAATAATCTTCAGTAATCCAATAATAACGAAGGAAAAAAAACTCAATTTCAATGTTAAAGGATAAAAATTATTTATTCTAGTATACTTACGGTATTGAAAATCACATTTTTTTTTTTTTTACAATTTTAATTACTTTAATTTCGATTCGCTATTTACTACACAACTTCAATATACTTCTTCAAATTGGTAAGCATTTCTAGCAGCAAGAAGATTGCTGGAGCGCGATTAAGCCGATCTATTTACTTTTATTACATAATTAATTTACTTCTTCAAATAGGTAAGCGTTTTCTTAAAAATATTTTTCAATGGTTCATTTTAATAGCAAGAAGATGGCTGGAGCGCAGTTTAGACGACAACGCTTTTCAGAAAACAAGACCGTTTGAAAAATGGTAAACATCCAGAAAAACAGTGTATTACTACGCAGAGAGTTTTCTCCGCGGATCGTCTTGCGCACGGTTGCTACAAACTGGTTTCTCCCAAGGACAACGCCTTGGCGATCAGCCTTCAACTAAAAATTAGGATTTGGCGGGGAAAAATCTTCAACCCCGTAAACTGAAGGATCCCCTTACTTTTAATGAAATACTCATTCAAATTGGTTAGGCGTGAAATGAAAATAATTATTAAACTTTGAAATCATTTATTTGTCTATATAAACTTATTAGAATCTTAATTTCCATTCTGTCTGATTAAAATCTATTTGTTTTTTATATGAAACTAATTGCCACTTTGATTGTTTAGTTTAGTTTTTATTAACGTCGCACTAGAAGCAACACGAGGGCTATTGGCGACGGAACTCGTAATTTTGAACCTCGGTCAAGTGACGAGGACGACACCTGAGCTGGCACCCCCCTCTCCTAACATCCACACCACGCCAACGGGAGGACTTTGGGCCCCGAACAGATTTAACGTGCATCAGCCCCGGCTACACGGCGGGTCTTTGGTGGCCAAGGATCGAACCCGCGACTGAACGAAAACCGCCAGCCGCTATCCACGACCTTGACCACTAGGCTACCGCGGCCCCTGCCACTTTGATTGAAAAATGCCATTATGAGCTGGAGGCAATGTGGAATACCATACTGATATCTAAATTTTGTAGGAAAACAAATTGCTGCCTTCTTAAATGCTGTAATTTTTAAAAATTTTGATATTTAAATAACAATTGACTGAAGCAAAAAGGGAATTTGTTGTTCTATCATTAACTAAAATAGTTTATTAATTCTTCTTTAGAAACAATTCATTTGATTGTTATAAGGATAATCACCTTTTCTCTTTAAAGCTGAACTTTTGTGTTAGCACATGTTTCATGATCTTTGTCGTTCATTTATCTGTCTTGTCATTATAGTTGAGTAATTCTTTTTAATGAAATCATTAAAACTTCTTAGACATGAAATTAAAATAATTCCTTTATTTTAAAGCATTTGTGCAGAAATTAATCTTCTACTATTCTTGTCTTATTAAAATCCTATAAAATTAACTTAATATATATGTAAAATCATTTTATATGCTTATGTTTGATAGGTGAGAAAATCTAATTAGAAAGAACTTGTGCTCTTGCAAGGATAAATGTAACATGTATCTTTTGTTCTCATATAAAGGAAAAATTGTGTTAATTTACTTCATGCAATTTTACATATATAAGTTCTTTTTCCTTTTAGTTTTCATAACTGATATTGTGATTTAAACATCAATTTTGACATTACTTTTAATATTTAATGATTAAATCTGTAACATAAATAATCTATATTTTTATTGGAATTTTCTTGTGATGGAAGGAAGTTGTGAGTGATTCAAATTTTCATCTTTATTAAACATATATTGACTAATTGCAGCAATAAAATTCATGGAGTAGGAATTTAAAAATAACAATATCTTTCCACTAACAATTTTTCCTGTGTTTTGTATAATCGTCTTGAAATCCAGTTACACATATTTGTCACTGAAAATGTTTCATGGATATACCTTTGAATTTAGTGAGTTAATTAACTCTGAAATACTGAAATAATTATCATTTCTAAAATAGTTATAAATGCTGGGTTTTTGTAGTATATATTGGCAACTGTCAATTTGATGGAAAAAGTATGTAATAAGCTGACTATCTTAAATACCATTATAATGCTTAAATTCAGAGATAATTAAATTATATTTCCAAATGTTGTGTAAAATATAATTTATTACTAGTTGCATGCAGTTCTTTATTTTTATTGTCATTCTCTGTATATATATTTAAATCAGACTTGACAGAAATTTTTATGATGTAATATCTTCAGTGCCCAGAAATTCTGAGGAAAAACAAAATCATTTTTGTAAAATGCTGTAAAAATTTAATTTTAAATGTGTTTGAAGATTTTTGGTTTTTGTAACTAAATGCCCACTGGATGAAAGAAGAGTCTGTATGAGTAGGAATTGGGCCGTTCAGAATGTAATGTCCCACATCTGTATTCATTGAAAATTGTAATGTACTTTTTAAATACAACGGACAAATATTATTTTAAGGATGGTGTTTTTCGTGCTTTTGTGTATTTTTATTTTACAAATATTTTACATGGTATAATAAGACTGGCTGAAGTTAAAATGTTTTAAACAGTTATTTTTAGTAATAAATGCTCAAAAATAACAGTAAGATATATTTTTCCCCTGGCATAATGGATTTCAATGAGTATTTCTTTAAAATAAGCTAATCAACCTTTTAATTTCGAGACAGATGAATGGATGATGTGATCATGTAAAATGCATTGAACACACAATCGAAAATTCACCTGACTGAGAATCTGCAATATTGCTTGAAGAAGAACTCAAAAGGGATTTCTGAATATTTCTATGGAATTAAACTTATTTGACGTACATGTGATAACCTCTACACCCCGGGATACCTTAGCGATCTTTATGTAGTACAACCTCCTTCTCGTCAACAAATTATAATATTATTACTTTTCCTTTTCCTTCAACAACCAAACCACATTTGGATCTTTCATGAAGCTTCATAACAACTCTAATTGAAAAAGAAGGACTGCTATAATCTGAAACTGTATGGATTCATTTTATGAGTTTAAGTTACAAATAACTTATTTATATTGTTAATTTATTTACATAGAGTATAATTTGTATGTAGTTAAATGTCGTTTTTAATTATTACCTTTAAAGCGAACTTGGATTAGCAGACAGAAAAAGAACACTCGGGGGAGGGGAGCTCTCATTCTACACTTAAGTAAAGGCATCATTCCTCCGAGATATCCGAATGATTAGTTCTTGTGGGGTTTATCTTAGGTAAAAACAATGGTGACACCAGATTATCTTATTGATCCTCATCTATTTTTCAGCCCTCCTCCTTGCAACCCAAATGTTTTTATACCCTTTTGTTTCCACATGCATATGCGTACACACTTCGCTTTACGCAGCATAGTCATACTCTTGGACCAATATATTTCACCATACTTCAATAGTCAAAGAAGAAAGGACTGCCCCTAAGCTGGAAACAATAATCAGGAATACTTTATGAAGAAAAATCCAACGTGTTTCAAAATTGAAGTTTAAAGTATGGGACCCTCATGGGCTTACCTTGTTGGAAAGGAACTTATCATATACTCTCTTGAGGTATTCCTGATCAGTTTCCCGTTCAATTAATTTTCTTCCGTAAAAGAAAAACAGGTGACTGCGCCCCGGGACCTGAGCGATCAATCGATTTTCAGCCTCATCTAGTCAACCAATTTGTTTTTCTATGAAGTCCCGCCCTTTGGGGGAAACTGATTTAGCATAATTAAAACTCTGGGGCCTCTTCCCATTGATGTGAATTGTGGACATTTGGAGAGGAAGGCAATGTCGATTAATATTACGATGGTGTCAATAGCTCTCATGTTGCTTCTCGAGATTGCGACACGTTAACAAGATAATCGCTTCCATCTTTTTCAAACATCTGGATCACATTTACACACCTTGCTTTGGTACGTACATATCTATCTTTGTCTTTCAATTATGTGTTTTGCTGTGAAAGTTGATTGTTCTTTTTAATGAAATACTCATGAAAACTGTAGAAATTACATGAAATCTATTACTATTATTTTAAAATCATTTATTGTTGAAAATAATCTAATATTCTTAACTTCATATTTATAAAATTTGTAGCTGTGACATTTGTAACAACCGGATTGTCCCGAATTGTTATCTTGTGCCATCACTAATAATGATAAACAACATTTTCCAATAATTACAGAAACCACCAAAACCACTTTCAACATTTATTAATATATATCCACTAAGACAATAATAATATAGCTCAGTTCAGAGTATTGTCTTTAATTCCAACCCACCAATAATAATCCCCTAACAGAAAGCTTCTTGCTGCATCTGCAAGTACGAGATCTGGAACAACTTTGCTGAAAACACTAGCACAATTCTCAATCCAGTGGTTTTACACTCGGACCTCCTTCTATTAATCCTTAAATCGGCTTTTCAATACTAACATTTAGATTCCACCTCCTCTCGTTGTAGCACCTCTCTGATCCTCCTTCTCCTCTCTTTCTCTACTCCTTCAGATGGGTTATATACTTCTTAATTTAACCGCTTCACTTCATTCTAACTGCTTTGCATTACATTCTTCATCACGTTTCATTTTTGGTTGGGCAAAGGTTGTTTAGCGAAGCAATCAATCTCAATCGAAAGTCCCCAAGGTTGGTGAGAGAGAAACCATGAATGGCCCAATGTCTGTTTATTTTACACTTTGCTGCTGTGTTTCTGCCGTGTTTATATTTTTAATTTCGGCCGTTCGGCATCTTGAAAGGGTGGAGAATGAGATGATGCATGGAAATTTCTTGGATATTAATTATAAATACGTGTATGTGAAACCTGTTTAATTTTGTATTTAAAAATGAGATAATGTGTTCTTGACTGTTTTGCATGCATCAGGGCAACTGAAGTTTTCAATTAATTTCCTTTTGCCTTTTCTGTATAATATGATGTTATATTTATCTCGGATTACAATCATCTGTGTTTCAACTTGTTATGACTCAATTCAAAGTCTCCTTTCGTTTCAAATATATTTATTTTCACAACACGACACAGAGATAATGAGGCTATTTACAGTAGAGAAAGTTATTATGCATAGAATATGTACATAATATTGATGAAAACTTATATATATACTAATAAGCGGCAACACGTAACGACATCAAAAAGCCAATTTTGTTTATTCTAATTCCGTAACCAAGACTAAAGAAGTTGCCAGATTCAAATTTGGAATAGCTAGGAGTAGAATAAAGAAGAATATAAAACTTAATGGTGAGTGGCAACAAAACTATTGTTACGAAGTATATTAAATTCATGACGCCTTATTTTCTTCCCTCCAGGTTTAATGATTGATGTGGGTCCAATCCATGCTTACAGTATTTAGTAAGTTTCTCTCTTTTCTTATTCAATTTATAATTGAAATTTCTTGTATAATTTATTACTTCATTTTGTGTATGATTCGGAATCAACTTTGAAATAATACATTTTGATGATTTAGTGTTTCCAGTTTTAAAATATATTGGTCTTTTTAATGCTATTACTGTGATTAATATTTGAATGCCTCAGCCTGCAGATTCTCTGTTAAATTATGAAAGTATATTGTAGCATTTGAAATCCCAGAAATTTTATTCTTACTGCATGATATTTTTCGTAGCATCTCTTTTCGAATATATTTATTATTTGTGTTTCAAAATGTCAAATTTTTGCATGCTATGTGGCATTGAAAATGATTTTTATTTACAGAAATTTAGTTAAGGTAAAAATTTTTATTAAGTTTAGCATAAAATAAATATCAAGAATGACAATTAGAAAAATGTATTTCATATTTACACTAGTGTGCGAAATTGCATTGATTATGGAAAGAGACTTTTAATATTTGTTCCTATTCACTTTTGTAATAGCTTGGAGGCATTGAGAAATTTTGCAATTTCAGTTATTAAAACCAATAGTTCCTTTATATCTAATTAAAAAGTTTTTGATAATGCTTTTTGTACAGCATTTCTTTTGGAAACATAATCCATGAAAACTATTCCTGAATGTCAGTTCTACATCCTCATGTACCAGGTCAAGAAGGCACACGCCACAAAACATTTTTAAAGATTTTGCTCAATAATGTGCCCATTAAGATCTAAGTGGCATTTTGAATTTGGTTAATCTGATGAAAGTTTCCCTTGAAATCATACTGGTATCTATAAATTATTTATTATGTAATCAGATTATCTGTAATTGCCCTTTTAATTTTAAAAAGTAGAATCACGACTTGTCTGAAAGAGCTTAGTACTAAAGAGAAATTTGGTACATTCTCTTATTTAAAATTCTGAGCTAAATTACCTGCAAAAAGAAGTAAAAAGTATAAGAAGTGAATGGTTTTTATTTATTCTTTTAAATGTTTAAATATATGATGGGCATAATTTAGCTTCTTGTAAAAATTATTATATTAATGAATTATTCAAAGGTGTTAGATATGTTTTCAGCAGTAATTGCCTTTTACGAAAATGTACAACAACGGGCTGGTGATGAGATCTACTGGCTTTGAATTATTTATTTCCTTTCAAGAAAACATATACGAGTTTTTGAGATTTTGGCAAGTTTGTGTAGTTATCCTTGAATGATGAATTTATGTGTATTTGCATGTTGGATGCTTTCATAATAAGTATCATTCATTTTATTTGTTTCACAATGTAGTTCATTTGTGCTTTATAATGAAATACTCGAATTGATTATGGATATATGAAGTAAAAATATTTCCGCTATTTTTCGTTTGTTGCGAAATAATCTTTAAAAATTCTAAACTCCCAGCCACTTTACTCATATTAAAGCCTTTAAAAGCCCTTTTTATTTTTCCCTGACAATTGCATCAGCAATCATATCTTTTAGGTGGAAAATAGAAAACTAACTTACTATTATCATTTTGATCTTGTGTTGTGTGTATTATTTTATATTATTATTATTATTTTATTCTCCATTTCATGCAGCAATTATCAGTTTGAACATGTTTAAAAATATGATTTTTTTTTAAATAATTACTATGAAAATTATTTTTAAATTTCATTAACTTATCTAATCATATCCAAAAGAGACTCTAGTTACATGTTAAATTTTTTTTTCCTGTAATGTTTTTCTAGCGATCAACCATTCAAATTTTTTTTCTCAATTTAGCGAAGAATATATAGAAACAGAAGTTTTAAAAATGAGCTTGATTTTCTACCTCTATTTATTGAGTTGTGTATTATAAAGTTATTAAAGAATTTAATTTGTAATATTTATTGGTTAAACTTTTGTGCATGAAATTAATGTTATTTTCTTCTTTTTGTAGATTCATCAAAATGCATGAGACAGATCATTTTTGAGGGAAGGATGTTTCTAAGTGAGTTTTCTAATGTATGCTGTTTTTGTGTTATTTTCTTTCCCCCTGAATTTTCATTCATATGAAATATATAACTAATATTTCAAATTTTAATGCATTGGTTGTGTAATTGTATAATACAAAATTTATTTCAGTTCAATAAAGTTGTTTTATTTTGATTCAAATAAGTTTCTACACACCTACATTGATATTTTGCTTTTAAAATTATTGGTTAAAAAGGTGGTGTGTTATGAATACCATAAAAATGAAAAATTCATGACTTCTGAAAAGTTTTTATTTTTAAAATTGCTTTAAAATATGAGTCAAAAATAAATTTCTATAGTTTCATGTGAAGACATTTATGTTTGTGCATAGATCAAAATAAATACAAGTGTGTTTGTAGAATCATTTTGTACTATTATTTTTCAGTCATTTTAATGTGTTTTTTCATCACAGATTTTTTTCATTAATTTAGTGTGTTATTTAAACACTGGGTGCGATAGTTTTCTAAGAAATATCTACTGATAAAATGTGTAGCATAATGTGTCACTTATTTTTTTTTTTTTTTAATTTTATGTTAGAATAGTTCAAGTTTTGCATGGGCAGTTTTCAATTATATAAACTTTCATTATGGATCATTAATCTCGTATTAATTAAATCCATCTAAACAAAATATTGATATTTGTCAAACTTATGACTTTACCCAATTTTATATACTTGTGTTTGATACCAATAGCAAATTTTGAGAATATTGAGAGAAAATAAAATTGTTTCTTAAATGCTCCAAATGTATCTTATTTTACAAGTAGTTAAATGTTGGATTTTTGATTCTATTTTATATTTAAATGCTGATTTGACTGAAACAGCATGGTAATTTATCCTAGTTAATAATTTTAATTAATTTATTAATTCTTTTAGAAACTGTTCCTATGAGTGTTATAAGAATTGTCTTTTCTCTTTAAGCTGAACTTCTGTGTTGTGTGTTGAATTTTTTTATGATCTTTGCCATTCATTTATTTGTCTTGCTATTATAGTTGAGTTGTTCTTTTTAATGAAATACTCATGAAAACTGCTTAGAAATGAAATGAAAACTACTACTATTATTTTAAATCATTTATTGTTGAAAATAATCTAATATTCTCAACTTCCTCTAGTTCTAAAATTTGTGACATTTTACTCCTGCTATTGTTTACTACAGTGTTTATATTTTTAATTTCGGCCGTTCGGCATCTTTAAATGGTGGAGAATGAGATGATGCATAGAAATTTCTTGGATATTAATTATAAATAGGTGTATGTGAAACCTGTTTAATTTTGTATTTAAAAAATAAGATAATGTGTTCTTCACTGTTTTGCATGCATCAGAGCAACTGAAGTTTTCAATTAATTTCCTTTTGCCTTTTCTGTATAATATGATATTTATCTCGGATTACAATCATCTGTACTTCAACTCTTGTTATGAAGTATATTAAATTCACGATCCTTTATTTTCTTTCCTCCAGGTTTAATGATTGATGTTGGTGCAATCCATGCTTACAGTATTTAGTAAGTTTTTCTCTTTTCTTATTCAATTTATAATTGAAATTTCATGTATAATTTATTACTTCATTTTGTGTTCAATTGGGAATCAACTTTGAAATAATAAGTTTTGATGATTTTGAGATTCCTTTTTTAAAATATATTGATTTTTTTAATGCTAGTGCTTTGATTAATAGAATATTTTAATGCCTCTAATGCAGATTCTCTTTTAAACGGTAGTATATTGGAACAATAAGGGGGAAAAAATTTCAAAAAATTGATTTTTATTTTTTCACTGTATTATAAAATATTATTCATTATAAAAAGAGACTTTTTAATGTTTTTACTATTCACTTGTGTGATAGCTTGAAGACATAGAGAAATTTTGCAATTTCAGTAATTAAAAACCAATAATTCCATTTTATTTATTAAAAAAGTTTTTGGTTATGATTTTGTAAAGCATTTCTTTCAAAAAAAAATTATGCATGATAATTATTCCTAAATGTCAGTTCGACCTGCTCATGTATCAGTTCGGAAAGCACACTGGAAAAAAATTTTAAAGTATTTGCTCAAAAATGTGTGAAATAAAATCCTATGTGGCATTTTTAATTTTGGTTAAACTGATCAAAGTTTTCCTTGAAGTTATACCACTGTCTGTAAAATTATTTATTGTTTGATGAGATTATGCAGTAATTGTCCTTAAATTTTAAAAATAAAGAATGTCTTAAAGCATTTCTAAAAGTGACAAATGAGAATTTTAATTTCCATCAAATTTATTTTTTAATTTGTATTTTTAAGCATAAACCATTTTTGATGTGCTATGAGTTTGAAATGAAGTAAGTGATTTAGTAAAATAATCAAATAAACTAGTTAAATTTTTGTACAATAGGCTGCACACATTGGAAGATTGAACGTTTCAATGTTTGTGAATTTAACAAAAATGAAAATTTATATGTGGACTTTTTTTTATTCTATGTCATTTGTGATTTATTATGTCTTTTATTCAGAATCTATTTTCAAATATATCCATGATTTTTTTTATTCAAATTTTAAAATTTATTTTAGCCTCTAATGCTCTTGTAGTGAAAAATAGAAATCTTTAAGGCCTGTTATACAGATGCTTTTTAAATTGTCTTATGTAGTTTTTGATTTCCAAGAATATTTTTTACTGTGTGATATTTCCATAATGTGGCTCTGGTCAAGCATGATAATTTAAATTTTTGTTTACAAATATTAACTTTGAAAATGTTTTTTATTTGCAGAATTTTAGCTAAATGTAAGATGTTTAGTAATAGTAACACTTAATTTTATTATTGAAAATTATGAATGAGTTTTTAAAATTTGATTTCTAATCTTCACTTCATTATGAAATTGTATTCATTACGAAGGAAGACTTCTTAATGTTTATTTAGAGCTTGTGGCATTACTTAGTGGCACTGAAAAATTGTGCAATTTCTATAATTAAATCAAAGTATTTCCTTTTTATTTAAATTACATTTTTTGCGCATAATAATATCAAATGCGTTAAAAATTTTTTGGGGGGGAACAGAGGCATGAGGAATATTCCTGACTTTCTTTAACCCTTTGAAACCCAATGTCCTTGCTATTGGACGTTTTTATTTTACATGTAGAGAAAAAATTTACTGTTTTATATCCCTATATTAGACACTCCTTAATGTTTGATAGTTCATTACATTAATCTGTTTAACAAAACTTGAAATTATTTTGCAGGATCCTTGTTCCACAAGCATTTAAAAATGGTGCACAAGAAGAAAGTAACATTAGAAGGTATATCAGCTGTTTGAATTTAGTTTTATTATACTTTTACATATTTATTTAATTAAAAATAGGTAATATATAATTTTAGATGTGTGAATAATGACATTATGTTGCATATTTAATTAGTAACATATGTTTTTCCTAGAATAAGGCCCAATATTCATTATAATGGACTGGCCAAAAATTGTGTATTTTTTTAATTAAAAAAATGACTGTATATACTGTTTTGTATTTCTTTTTATATGATTTTTCTTAAATTAGGATGAAATTACTCAAAGGATATGATTTTGGGTCTTAATAAGTTATATGTAATTGATGTCGGGTTTCTGCATGTTCATCTAGTTCTGAAAACTGTTGATTAATTTACTAGAAACAATTCAAAGCTTTTTCTCAATGTATGAGGGAAGAACCTAACTGGCATTCCTTTTTTAATTTTAATCTGATAACTTTTTTTTTTCATTTAGTTATCTATAACATTATGAAGAGATGCATAAATATCTTACAAAGCAAAAGTATTTACATATAAATTTAATGTAAATGAATTGATAAAAATGTCTAGCCTTAGATTTAAATAACAAGTTTGTACTTCTAGAGTTTATTTTTATTACTAGCTGAGAAATGCAGTTTTTTTTGGAGATTAATTTTCTTATAGTTTGTAACAAATTTCCAAATATTGGGCTAATTAATTTTTCAATTTTATTCAATGTTTTTTTTTTTTCCTGTTTTATTTTTCTATTATTTTGTCCAGCATTTGGTGTCATGGAATTTTATTTCCTCTTAGTGTGCTTATTGAAAATGAATTAGTGATTCAAGTATATTTAAAATTAATTTGTATGTTTTTATTGCGTGGTCTAGTTTGAACTATTTTGATACATAACTATTTCTCAGGGTGTTGAAGGTGGCTTAAAATATGAATTATTTCTTGTTTATTAAATATCTTATTTGTAATCGTCAATGAAGCAGGTAAAATCTTTTGAGTATTTTTTTATTGAAAGTTTTTAAATTAATCTATGTCATATAAGGAGAGCTGTTAGATGGACTTTCTTTCTGTGATATTTTATCATAATTGTATCACAGATGTGAAAGCCTTTCTAAACCACTTTCCTTTTTTTTTTTTAAAAAAAAATTATTATGTAAAGGCAAGTTGAATAATTTGAATAATATAAATTACAAACTAAATTTATACTGTTCTAGATATGAAATATTTTACTGTGTGAATTTTTTAAAATAAGTTTTGTCCTTATTTTATATAGAAATATTACTCAATTTTTTAATTTTCAACTTGTTATAATTTGGCCAGATTCTATGTATTATCATATCTGCAAAATTAATTGATTTTTGTTGAAAAGGTTTGATGCTTATGTATATTTCCTGACAATTTTAATCATTGTTAATTAATTAGACTAAATGAAATAATCATAAGTAATTTTTTAATTATTTGTATGAAATTTAATTTTTACTTTATAATTATTCTGAATTATCTGATAATTTTGTTTAAATGATTTATTTATTGATTATTTTTAATTAGAAATTTGAAAATCATTAGCTTGATTCAATCTTTATTCATCAAACCATTGTTTGGAAAATATCACTAGATAATGGTTTGATGAAGAAACCAAAAAACATTTAAGGCAATGTATATATGTGATAAACGCTTCATTTTGTTGCAGGTAATCATGTATAATAGTTTGTTATATACATTACATGTATATCAAGCACTCTCGATATAGAATCCTTAAATATTGAATGTGTAAATAAAGAAACAAATATTGTACTTTTCAATTATTTACACTGCATTTTCAAAAAACTTTGCTTTGGAATTTATGAAGATAAATATCGCTTGTTTCAAAATCAAACAGGAAAATAAAATATTTACAACAATTTTATCACAAACCTTTTATCATAAATATTGCAACAATGATAAAAATTCTTAAATAGTGAAAGGATTAAATTATTTATATAAATTATTCCCTTACCTGAAGTATATATTTAAAAAGAACATTGTTTTCAATCCAGTGCATTGATTTTTTTTTTATTTCATTGTGTTTTTTTAGAAATCTAAAAAGTATGTTGTACAAATATTAGTGAAGTCAATTTATGCACCAAAAATACTTGCTTTGATTTTTTTTTTCTATAGATCCTAATGGTAATAATTCGATATAAAAACCAACGTTTTTATATGGTGGCAAAGTTTATTAAAGAAAATTATTGAAATATTAGTTAAAACTGTTGGTTATTTTTAACTTTAAAATTTACTAAAAAAGAGATATTTGTGAGCGTATTAAAAAATTCATAATACTCATAAAATCAAAACATGCATTTGAAAATTTGTAAGTCATTCTATTTAAAAAAAATGGGAACCAGAATTCAGAAAAAATTATTGTGATAAGACATGGTGCCAAATATTGGAAACTTTCTTTCTTGCGAATGATTACTGTCTAAAAGTCAGCAACCCTTACTATCTTGGAGATAGTAAAGAGGAGATAGTATCTCCCCTTTGTGAGTACAATAGTTTTACGAGGCCTCATGTGGTGTGGGGAGTGCCCGGTGTTCCCAGAGGGGGAAAGAAATTTTTTCCTCAATCCTAAAAGCGCCGAGAGGAAAGAATATTTTGACTTATTAAAATTATTGAAATATTAGTTAAAACTT
>BMAW01057294.1:0-15367 GCA_019974015.1 Nephila pilipes | reverse complement strand
AAACTGGTTCATCATCTTTTAAAATAATTCGCATGGTAACATCGGTGCTTGCCGTTTTCTCAGGCTTGTAGCTTTCTATCATTTCCGTAAGTTCTTTTTTGATCTCAGGATCTCCTATGTGATTCAGTTCTACTTTTTCGACGTTTTCCGCTTGTATCTGCATTGAGAATGCTTGATTTTCATATTTAACAAATTCTACACCATTCTCCGTGAAGTTGACTGATGCACGTTCTAAAATATCTAAACCTATGACTGCTTCGTACTTTAGTTTTGTTGTAGGTACAACATGCCAAGTTAGTGAATAGTTTTCTTCATCCATCTGAAATTCTTGTTCGAAAGATCCTATCGTTGTGACTTGAGCATCACCTATGCCTGTTAAGAGAATTTTGTTCTTCGCTAGTTTCGTTGGATCGAAGATTCTTCTGCTGGTATTTTCTCGTAGTAGACTGACGGTACTTCCGGTGTCGATAAGCGCAGTAATTTTCTTGTTTCCAAACATTATTTCCTTGGTGCGTAGATTTTCTTGACTGATAGTGGCACATGTTGCCGTTGGCTTGCTTGTTTCTCTCGTGAAATTCGTAGTTCTCTTCGGCTGGCTTGTATTTAGCTCTTTCGCTGAATCGTTGAATCTTCTAAACCTGGAGTAATTCGTTTGAGCGTGATTAGAAACATTTGAATTCAAATACCTTTCTCTGCCGTGAGCTCGATTTTCGATCCGTCGATTTGAGTTTGCGTGATTTCCTTCATGACTTCTGTGACTAGCGGATTGAGCATCGTGATGTCGATTGTAACTAGTGGTTGCTGCAACTTTCCCACCTGATCTACTCTGCTCGAACTTTCGTGGCGATTCAAACTGACGAAATTGTTCTGAAGCTCTGAAATCTTGTTTCCCCCTAAAATGCGTATTAACTGGCTTTTGACTTAATGTTCTCCTGACGTCTTCATACTCTTCGAACTTTTCTGCTAATTCGGCTGGCGAATTTATCGTTGTCCATTCGTCTAGAAAATGTTGCTTAAAGTCTGTAGGAGCTCTACGTTTCATTTGATCTGAGATGATCAGTTTCCTTAATTCTTCAAAAGATTCGATTTTTAACCCTGATGTCCATCCATCAAAATATGTTGCAAGTTCGTGATAAAAATCGGTCCAAGTGTGGCTATAAACTTTTTGATGCGTGGTAAATAGCTGGCGAAACTTTTCTGACGTTAATTTAAATCTTTTAAGTAGAAGTTCTTTTACATGGTCGTAGTCGTTTGCTATCTCCTCTGGTTCACGTGCGATGATGTGAGAAATTTCGGACGGTAAGAGTCCTAAAAGATATGAAACCCAATGTTCTTTTGAAATTGTTAATCGTTGCACTTGACGTTCGAATAAGACTAAATATAAGCTAATATCTTCTTTAACTTCATATTTATGGAGAAATTTGGATATTTCCTTGCCTAGTAATTTCGAATGGTCGGTTTCGTCAACCGTTGAGTATAATTTGAGTTGATTCTCTAATTTTAATCGCTCTAGCTCAATTTCATGTTGATCTTGTCGTCGTTTCTCTTCTATAGCAAGGGTTTCTAGACGCAACTTTTCTTCAAATTCTTGTTTTCGTTGTGCTTCGGCAAGTGTTTCAAGGCGCAACTTTTCTTCAAATTCTTGTTTTCGTTGCTCTATTATACTCGTAAACAAATTTTTAGTGAATTCCTCATCATATTCAGTATCTTTAGTGATTAAGTCCCTTAATTTCTTAACTGTCATTGAAGAATCAGGCTTTAGATCTAATTCTTTCGCTAGGATAAATATATCTTCCCGACGTCCTTTAGAGAGGTACGACATTTTAAAATTAATATGAGAATAGTTAAATAGAATCAATAAATTTGAAAATTTATACTCTAATCGTTTTTGCGTAATAACAACAAAAGTGATTTTAAAATGAAACACGATTATTATGGTGAATATCGTTTAATTAATTTGCTTAGATAAATGTATATGTATCAAAATATATATCGAATACAATAATTAATGCAAGGATATTTGAAATAAATTGTGAAAATAATATAAATAATATTGCAATATAATTTGTTAAAGTACACCTTTTTTAAAAAAATGAATTATTTATCATATCAATCTGAAATTCCTTAGTTAAAATTTTCCACAGAACTAAAACTAAACATTGTGAAAGAATATAAGTAATTCAATTGGAACCAAAAAAAATATTCAGACATACAGTGAAATAATCATAGAATAAAAAAAACAAAGTCATCTATTTTGAGAATACACTTTCAATTCGCTTAATTTAGAATTCAAGAATCTGCCAAACCTATTTTTTTAAAAGTAATAAGTTATCATTCATTGAGACTCAGTGAGACCAAACAGTTGACATGCTATTTAGACTACACGGAAAATATCTCATGGGAAAGGGCAAAAAATTATACACAGCTGCCTGGGAAGGATTATTGTTTACGTTAACTGTGACTCGAAATCTAATTACTTATGCATTTATTCGTTTCTGGCGTGAGAACGCTGACTGATTTGATATCATGGCTTATCAATTCACACACACAATAATAATAAAAAAAAAAAGACACTCCTAGATTTTGAACTTAAGATGACAATTTGAAAATATATATGTGTAAAAATGCACTTGGAAAATAATACGTTTAATTTACTTGTCTTCAGATATTTCTTCTTATAATTAAAAAAAACATTACATGACGGCACTTCATTAGAATTAGATGATTGTCCGAAAAAATAAATGTTTTACAGTACCTGGAATCTTGCGATGAAACTTGCACATTAATATACGCTGGATTTTATATTTATATTTTAAAACAAAGCTCTTTCAGCAATCGACGGCATTTACAAAGAGCTTAAACGAAACACACATTTAGATTATCACTAGCACAAATAAATAACTTGATGCGAAGAAGCATTTGATGATAGAAAAACTGAGGTTCTACTTGTAGGCGGGACACACTCGTCGTCGTAGGAAACTAATCGTGGAAATGGATGAGGCACACATTTTCTTTGCAGAAGATACGTTGTCACTGGACACTGGCCATTCCTGTTGTAGAAGATACGTCGTCGCTGGACACTGGCTATTTTTGTTGATCTCAGGGCGAGCATCAATTTTCTTTTCTTCATGTAATTCTCTCCCATTAATTTTGACGCAATCTCGGTCCGATCACTCATACATTTTGAAGGAATCACTGCCGGAGCCGCTATAAATTTTGAAGTAATCCCGGCCGAGCCCCCATAAATTTTGTAGAATGGAGGTTGATGGAGATTGTTCATCCCGAATCTACGCTGGTTTGCTCTTATGCAATGGGCTGGTTGTCTAGGGGGGTAATTTCGGATTCCATGTAATGTTGTTGATGATATTCAAGGATGAAGCTTGCAGTAGCTTTACTTGTTTATTGAGAGAGATGATGAAGAATGATAAGTATTTACACAATGAAAAGTATTAGTAAGTTAACCAGTTCATCAGATAAAGATAGATGGGTGCCTCATTTAACCCATATTATCTATGGACGTTGGAACGCGCTCGGGCGTTGAAGTTTATTTCCGACGCGGGTAGCGAAGGAGAAGAGAAGCGGAGAAAGTGGCGGCAAAAGAGAGAAGAGAAGAGAGAGCGAAAACGAGCTTCACTCAGTTTTGTTCTCGGATAGGTGGCGCTGCATGAGCTTATCACATGACTCTGATTCGTGGCGACATCTATTGAGTATCGGAGGAACTGGTTTTACAGTAGATTGAAAAAATAAAATTAATTGCATAATAATAATTGGATGGAAAATCCTACATATATATATATATATAATTGGTCAAAACAAAAAGTAATTACAACTTTCAATAGGATGTTAGACAGCGATTTCTTCTAATGTATTCTAGCAGACGCCGTAACATGGGATCGTATACGCTCTTTACGATTTCGTTGATTCATCTCATTCATCGCAGAAACTTTAATATGTAGCTCTTGCAATTTATTTGTCATCGGCAGAGTCTTAACAGAAAGACCTATAATATTCCATAAGTTTCCTATTGAATATACTGGCGATGATGCTGGCTGCGGCATAGTTTCTGTGATTGTGAACTCTTGAAATGACAGCAGTAAGCACTCGAGCGTTGCCTTGTTGAAATAGTGGACTGGAAGGAGCGTTCAAAAAATGAAAGGAATAACGAACACCAGTCACAATGATGAAGATAATCGGTGATCGGGTATCTAAGGAACTCTCACTCCGTACGATTACACTTTGTTATCTGTATGTGTGATGAGTAACAACAAAATCATTCATTCGGGCTCAGACCGCTATGTCGCCATACACAGGGGCTGTTGTCCTCATCAAGACAAAAGCGAGACTCACCACTAAAGATGACATTTTACCAGTCCTCATGTCTTCGTGCTTCTCTTTCATGGCACATTGGGAACTCTGGCAAAATTGCTATGATGTCAGGTGAAATCGTAATGGTCTTCATGCTTTCAGTGTAGAAATTTGCCACTGTCTGCTAATGATACTGACCTTTATAAGATGATGCAAAAAGGGCATCATTTTCACAAAATGTCGAAAATGCTGATAGTTATTGAGCTTCGCGCTTTATTCGTCGACCTTCTCTTTTTGTAGTTTATGTACCTCTCTCTGATCCTACTTACCCCGAGAGATGACTTCCTTGTACCCGATTCCAACTACTGCGTGAAACTGTAACATCTACACTACAGATGTGACGCACAATTCTTCGGAATGTCCATCCAGCTTCATGCAGTCCTACGATGCGACTTTTCTCATAGGCTTCCAGTTGTTCAACTCTGTGTATTTTTCTCCCGAAACATTATACAGTGATAACACACAAGTTTGGATCTAAATTATGCTTTCCGGAGATTATTTATAAAGACGTTAATGACTCGGGTTTGCTTAAAGCATCTGAATCTCTAATCATTTCTATATGAAACAGAGGAGAAATAATTTCTTAGTTTGAATTTACAAACCTTGCTTCCTCCTGTGCGAAACCGCTTTTGAGAATCAACGTGACATTGCCTATCCATTGTACAATAGTTTGGGGCATATGTATCCCTAATTATTTTGCTTCCCTTGTTAAGAATATAATATCATTCTTAAACTTTTGATTATGATTCATGTAACAAAATGAAGATTTTTAACGGTGATCAAGTAATAGGAAATACATTTAATACATTATTTATGTAATTCACATTCCATTCTCAATGCGGATTGAGAAGGACAATATGAAATTAACTTGAGACAAAAATTTTCCTATTCCACTATTTGGTCCACAGCAAAAATCAACGCAAAATATATCAAGCATCTCTCGTTGGTCAACTGATCTAAAATCCGGAACATGTACAAACGCATTTTACGCCAGGAGAAAATCTGACATTGTAGAATATTTGCACCGTATAAATAGCACGACATGAAATTCTTCTTTCATCAAAATAAGAATGATTTTCAGTGTTGTTAAAATTGATTAATCAGTTTTATTCAATAACAATTTGTACTTCCGTGGAAATCAACATAAATAAATTTTCTTTCATACGCATACCATAGCGAAACAAAAATGAGTGCCTGTAACGGGATTTCAATAAAATTTCATTTAATGAGTTTAATTTCCATATCAGCGACGCAAATGGGGATCCCTGAGATTTTCCAAACACCTTTTAATTATTCAAACACATTGTGCATCATATTTTTCCATAAGTAATTGAACGAATAAAAATCTTATATTCTTTCTCAAAGAAAGCTGCTTATTATTTCTGCAATTTGTTAAATATGTTTTTTCCCTAACCAATACGAGTGTACATTTTCACTGCACTTTATTTCTCGTATGTGCTTTACTTACATACTGTCGTATGTAAGGGCAAAAACTTACATACTCTCGTATGTAAGTTTATTATGTAAGTTACCGTACACTTTTGTTTATTAGAGTGCAGTTTTATTTACGAAACTCAGCAATATAAAATAAGCGTGACTACTTTTATCTTCATAATAACCATCAAAACTCATCCTGGAACAATAATCCATGCCACTGAAAGAGCCATCGTTCTCAAGTTTTTATCGTTTCATTGGTTACAATTTTTCAAAAATGCACTATTATTTCATAAGAGAATTCCGAATAGTATGTTGAAGAAGTTTTAGAAGAATTCGAATAAAAGAAAGATACTTTAAAAAATTGTATTACAATTTACATCTTTGGAATATATATATTTCAATTGTAAAGATTAAAGGTTGGAAAAAATGGATGAAGATAAAAACTTCTAAAATAAATTTTAAAAACAAGTATTAAAGAAAAGACAAGGGGGGGGGGAAAAGATGTCGGTAAAATAGGTAAGGGTAAACATTATTTTTCTTTAATTTATGAAACTAGAGCACTGTTTAAGAAATAATTTAATGCTTAAATGCCTTCAAAACATTAGAATTAATTTGGAAAGTTTTTGTTTACAGTAAATATAAAAAGGCATTGTGTATAGATGTGATAAAGAAAATTGTAGAAAATGGTACCTTAAGATGATGTTGATAAGACTTGATACCTTTTAAAACTTAACAAATGAAATTGATCCTAAAAATTAAAGTAATGTTGAAAGGCAATAGAGAAGAATTATCATGAAATTTCAAGAAAAATTTTATATAGAAATTGCTAAACATATTACCCTTCTTAATACTTTTCTCACAGATGAATTCAGAGAGGAATATTTTCGTTTCCATATAATCAAACATTTTAGTAGCTTTAGCGACAAAGTACTAATCTTTTATGAATTCTTAGTGTTCTTACTAATAACAAATGCATTTCGAAATAAGTCTAACGTTTCGTTAGACTAAATTAGCCAAACAGGTAAGGATTATATTTAGTCTACTTATAATTATTCCATGGCCTCAATAATAATTATTTTTACCACTGCGAACAATGTACTAAATTATTTTGAATAATTTGATTTGGAAATACTTATTTCTCCAAATAATTAGAAGTAACATTAATAAGAGCTTCACCGATAAAGACAGTTGCTTACACTTTTTGTGCATAGATTTTTATGCCATTTTTTTTAACTATTGTTTGTCTGTAAGTGTGCGAATTGTTTTATTGAATTATCATTAATAATAAGAAAATATTATATTCTGGTTGGAAAATTAAAATAATATTAATTGCAAATTTTATATTTATAATTAAAATTTTAAAACCCTTCTCTAACTGAATATTTTGCTTATTTTTGATCAATACATGGAAAAATAAACCGAAAACTAAAATGCCTTTAGACTTTTTTATCACAAGTTCTGATACAATTTGAATGTTTAAAAATAATTTTAAACTTTTATGAGATTTTGAAGTTTATGAATATCTGAATAGTATATAAATAAATATAGAAACATAAATAATATAAATGAATATAAGGGAATGAAAATGATCGTAACAGTTGCAAGAATTACATTTTTCTACTAAAGAAAAAATACTGATTCATTAATATAATGTATATTTAAAGCTTTTTTTCTCTGATTCAATAATGAAAAACTTGTGCAGAGAAGAAATTACTTTGCAGGTTTCAGTAGATAATCATAGAATTTTAGCAAATTATAACTTTAGTTACTTTATTTAACTACACTGGGATGTGAGGGTTTGATTCAAAAAGTGCCACTATTCTTATGCAGAGGTGTACATCGATATTTTAATATTAAAGAAAAAACTTGCAAGTATGCTCCAATTGTTGCGAAATTCAGTACGATGTAAATATTTAAATGTAATTAGAAACTCTACTTTAAAAAAGTTCATTCAACACCATTCAGTTTTTTTCAATATGCTTTCAAATGCTGTGCAATATTTATAAAGAGTTTAATGGTGCCTTAATTTATCCGATTGCATTGAAAATCATCATTTAAAACATATAAATGAATATTGTCTTAGATATTTTTTCTCACTTGAATTAGAATATACATATAAAGTTGTTTTAAATATTTTATTACAAAACAAATTTGTTTAAAAATACAATTGTTTTTTCATAAAACGAGGGAAAAAATTCACGTATTTTCAAAATACTTTCCTTTCATTAAGAGTCTTTAAATAACAGATTTATTTCGTATATGCATATGTTATGTTTAAGAATGACAAAGATCCAGAGCCTATATCAAGGAATTTTAATTATTCACTACATTTGCAGTGATATTTTCAGTCAAAGTAATAATACGAGTTTTTCTTTTAAAAAATCTCCATTATACCTTCAAATATGAATAAATCCTCTTTCCGACCGTATCATAAAATGCATTCAAGCTAGAGGATCAAAACAGCGTACTAAAGCCTCCATTTATTTGTAATTTTTCCTATAATAACTAATCATTTTGCATAGATTTTGTTATCACTTACTTGCATCACAGTTGTACTCACATTTGAAAAATTTTGTTTTAATTTTTATTTTTTATAATTCATTTTATTTTACGTTTTAATTTAATTTTTGTTATTTCGTTTGGAAAATTTCGTTTTGGTAATTAATATATATGGTTACAAGAGAAATAAAATTTTAAGGATTAATAAACTCTTAGATTAGAGTTCTTTAAAAATTAAAAATGAAAAAAATGCCCCTTTTATCAAACATACGAACTGAATTTCCATTAAGGCTGTTCTCGGCTAATGTTAAAAAACAGGGCTCAAAGTTCGAACCCCTTTTTCAGGTAGAATAAATCCTTCAATACTAATATAAATTACTATGGATGTAACCAAAATAATTATTTACTAATTAGCGTTCTTAGAATTTTGAGTTTTTAAAAAAAGCATGAAATCTTTTGCCTTTATGTAAAATGGATATCAATTTTCTGTGTTAAAGTATAGGAGACGAAATGTTCGAACACATTCTCTACAAGAAAGAAATTATTGATTCAATCAGAATTGAATAAGTTAGAAGTATACACTTCTCTCTATAGAATAGCGTAGCCAGAATATAGTTTTATGTCGATATTAATCAATTTTCTAAGGTTTCAAATGAATTTTTATTAATTATTGGCGTACTTCGGACTATCTGCAACAGATGGCGCCAGCATATTTTTTCCGTAGTACGTACTCTTGGCGAGAAATGCTTATTTTTGGCGAACATTTACAGTTACTTTCTGAAATGGAATTATAGGAACCTGTAAATTGTGACAAATGGTAAATAATGGAGAAAACTTTGTGATTCACAGAAGTATACGCGAAGCTTACGAACTAACCATTTATAAACTCTCCACTTTGGGAATAATTTGTGTGCATTCATAAAAATTTATTTGTGTGCAATGTGGTAAATTTGTATTATTGAAAAGATGTTTGAAATATAAATTTTGATTTAATGAAGTGAAAGCAGAGAAGAGAGAATCTGAATTAAATTAATATTGAACTTTTCCGAAATAAATTAAAAGTTACCTAACTTTTTTTAACCTTTAAAAAATATAACAAAAAGCAAATTATTATTTCGTGAAGCATAAAATGTGAAATTTTAATTTAGTCTCTAAGATACACTGAATTAATTTGTTTATTCTAGCAAAAGTTTTTTTTTATTTAACTTAATTTTATTTATTTATTAGTATTTTTCAAATTGAATTAAGCATCTCACAAAATTTAAGTCTTTAAACTTGCCTTTTCTATTCAATTACAAAATACCAAGACATCCTTGTACTATTTTTATTTCCCTTGGATTTTACCGTCTTTGATGAAGACGCGTGACACACACCCTGGATACCCCAGCGATTCTTCTCTATTTTTAACCGTCCATTTAGTCAATAGATTTTTACCAAATGATTACTGTAACAAATATTTCACTGACCATAAATGATTCATTCAGTAACAGGGGGGAAAAGCTTCATTTAACTTATTTTTATGTAAGTGGTGTACGAAAAAAAAACCACGTAAAATTAATCGATAATTAATCTATGTATTATATTAATTAGTGTAGAACTTCACACTTTGTAATCGGTAACTCGCCTTTTTTTATTATTATTATTGAAAATTAGAATCGGATATTTTTAATTTCCTAAACAAGTCCTCGAATAACTTTTTAACATAAGAATCGCTATAGTTTGAGGGCAACATATAGTTATAGCTATAGTTTACCCATATTAGCTGAGATTTATAATTAATTCAACCAATATCTATTGCAGTTGAATTTAACAGAACTGCTATCTATCATAAAACAGTATTACCATAACAAATTTGAACTTTTTTTTTCGTTTATCAGAGGGATCCTCCCCCCCCCCATATTATAACTAAACATAAGTATTTTTCATTTAAATTTTAAAAAAATTAAAGAAAAAAATTCTGTTTGAGTTGGAGCATTTGAAAGATTGAAAATTAGTTTTCTAAGAATGCAAATGATGTCTTAAATTCAAGAAAGCAAAAATTCATAATTTTCAATTGAAGAAATATTTCAAATATCACGATTTGTCTGAAACACAATAGAGAAAATAAAAATTCTTTGATTCTCGCGCTTTTCGTCCCTTCCGCTAACTTTTTGGGTTACTTTCACGTTATTAGATTTAAGAACCTCGCATTGTGTATAAACTGTGTCTTATGGAAACCAATTTATTGTTGGAGATCGAATGTTAGTAGTATAAGAGAGTGAATGATATTAGTGTAGGAAAGTTACGTGATTATCAAAAAGCTGATACTTTTCACAGACTCTGTCTATAAATATTAATCTCGACCCAGATCCAATTTTACTGTTATTGAGATAAGTTGAAATTTTAGTTATAATCTTGGGTTCGATCACGAAATAATTTCCTATCGACATTCATAGTAATTTTTGTCGTTCATATAATACTAAAAAAACTATTTTGATTTTTCTTAACTAACTCTCTCTTGGATGAACATTCATTGAGTTCCGACGACTCAGATCCTAAGTAACGATGCAGAAGATGTCACAAAGACGTCCATCGTTACCCACCCTGGATTCGGATCCGGAAATGGAATAACAATTCTACCGATTCAATTTTTCGAACAATCTTAGCAAAAATAAGTAACATGAAGGAAGGCTTATGTAACTACAAAAAATAAGTCTATTGGTTGTAAATTTTAGAGAACCGAAATATATATTTTGTTGAAATTATTTACCTCCTTATTCATTATATGCTCACATAATTACTGGTCGTTGTAGCCGAAAGGTCATGACACTTTTTTCATCGAGGCATGGATTCGAGACCTCATTTCGTTGAAAACCGCCCTTTAGAGGAGTTGATGTACGTTACATCTGTAGAGGCTCCTTAATATCGCGTTGGCGTGGTGAGTAAGTATGGAGAGTAGAATTTCATATCACAAGTGTGCTCCTGGTCCCTTGACTGGGGTTCAAAATTGTGAGGTGCGTCGCGTATATTCATCGTGATGCTTTTAAGTGCAAAGTTAATAACACAATCTTTTATAACAGGGATGCCAGTTGCACTATCTATAGGAGCCACATTTTAAAAAAGAAATATTTGAACAGCCTTTTGTTCAATGTTGTTATATGGATATTGTAAAATTTCCCCACATAATGCTGCATTTTCCTCCAAATGATGCTATTTTGTGATTTTTTCCTGGAAGACAAGAAACGTTTAAGGCACAAAAGTCAAATATGGCTATGCTACTCCAAACAATGTGTATTTGTGATAAAAGTATATATATATATTTATATACGTTTTTGCATTTGGTGTCAAAATAATTTCATTTATACATAATTGATACACATTCTCATGAAAACCGCTTCGAGAATATGTAAACTTTATTGGAATATAATATCAATCACTTTTTGCTTCTAATTGCTTCCTCTACTTCAGATGGCTCTCTCAAAGGCATCTTTTGAACATTAAGGGAAAAGGTAATTGTTTGACAAGAAAAATAATCGAACATGTAGCTTACAAAAATCTTGAAGCCCGCTCGTGTGACAATGTATCTTACTCATTTTATACTGATGCTTTAAAATTTTTATATGCATTTGATAATAAAATAATTTCTTTATTATGCAGTAATCCATAGAATATTAGTATGATTATACATAAGTAACACATACAGTTCTTACGGAATCCTGTTCAAGAATATGTAAACTTTATCAGATAATAATGTTAGTCACTTTTTTTTTTTTTTTTTTAATTGCTTCTTCTACTCCAGATGGCTCTCTGAAAGACATCTTCCGAAGCGCTCTTCCATCAATAATTGACGGTAAAAAACATTTAAAATAAAATTTTGTTAACTTTGGCATTAGGGCTTTCCAAAATTCCTTGTTTCACTGTATGCGCAATATTAAAGTGTCTTTTTACACTAAATATAAAGAATATACCCTTTATGCTGAGTAACGTGCACAAGAAATTGATCTATTCAACCTTCAAAAAAAAAAGACGAGCAATATCCGACTGATTCGGTCTGAATCGCCGGGGTTGCTAGTCACTAACCCATTGCAAAGTAATCGTTGAAAATATCACCGAAAAGGAAAATCTCTTCCTTCTTTTATTAGTTTTATAGTTTGAAAGTATCCCTTTTCCGCCAAAAGCTCCAAACTTCCGCCCTCTGTCAACACCTCCTAAATACTAGAAGGCCTTCGCGATGATTTGTGACGTCACAACTAGAAGGGTAACATCGTCCACGCGCCTACGGAACTCTTCCGATGCATTTTTAACATATTTTCCTCCATTCTTTATTATTAAACTAAACATTCATATACATCAAATAAAAAAATATCAGTAAATTAATCAAAAAAATATTTTTTTAAATAATAATCGCAAGGATGTGATCATCAATGTTCTCTATTTTACTGTTAATTTATACACAAAACTATGCTAATTTCTTTATCATTATTATTTCCTTTATTTTTTTCAGAATAGTTACAAAAAGAGAAATAAAATTATAAATTGTTTTCAAAACAAAAGAATGCAACACAAATTTAAAAACAATAATTATTGGTATTATTCGCAATCACAAAATAAAAAAATTTGCCATTCAATAAATTTAAAAAAAATATATTTAGGTAAATCATACAATTATAATAATAGATAAATACATGAAAATAAATATATATATGCATCAAAAATGGATCCATACAAAAAATAAAGCAAGTTACTTAGCTAATAAAGTATATGGTTCTCTTTTCTTTGTTTCAACTTTTTTAACATCATTTTTTTCCTTGCAGTAGTTATTTAATAATGCATTTGTAGATGTGTGGATAATGTGCTTTAAAACTGTCTCACAAGCATGATCATTGTTCATGGTTTATCATATAAAAAATGCATTTGAATTTATTCAGCTTATCGCTATTTCTAAGGTAATTAGACGTTAATTATTTTATGTAAGGAACATATTTTCATAATCTTTTGAAAGAAGTTTCTGAACTGTTAAATAATTGTAGAATACTGTTGACACAATATCTGGCGTAGGACACAATAAACTCCCTCTGCCTATGATACGCATTAAATCATAGTTAGAATTTAGTACAAGTTATATTGAGAATAACTGATTTGTAACAAAGGTTACATTCAACTTTTGAAGTGTTGTTGTGACATTGGGCTATTCGCGGTTTCTCTTCACTAACCTTGGGGACTTTCAATTGAGATTGATTGCTTTCACTAAACAAGCTTTGCCCAACCAAAAATGAAACGTGATACGTAAAGTTAGTATGTAAAGCAGTTAGGAATGAAGTGAAACAGTCGAGTTGAGAAATATATAAACTCCGTCGGAAGGAGTAGAGTATCTGAAAGAGGATCTGAGAGAGACGCTGTAGGTGAGATGAGGTGAAGCTGAAGTGTTAGATAAGAGAAAGGAGGAATTAAAGTTTATAGTAGAGGTTTCGAGCAAGGATTGCTGTAGAAAGATTTTGCCTAGTGTTTTCAACAGTTGTTCAGGAGTCTAAGTTGCAGTCGAGGAAGGACTAGTGGTAAGAGTCTGTTAGATTACTATTGGTGGGTTGAACTAAGGTATTAGAAAGCTTACCCGAGAGAGCACAATCATTTCTGTCATAGCAAATATATACGAATAAATTGTTGAAGCATTGCTGTGGTGATTCTGTAATTATTTGTGTCGTAGTGTTTAATAATTGAATCTAGTAATGGCACAAGAGGACGCCCGGGTCGGGCGGACTTCACACTGGTGCCCAACCTTTCCCACCCCTGGAGTAGGAGCGGCTGTGTTTCCCGTTGAGTTTTTCGATGGTTCTGGGAATGTTAATGACTTTTTGGCTAGCTTGGATGATAATGTTAATTATTATAGTATCCTGGAGGCCCTTCAACCGGCATATTTGAGGAATTATCTCACAGGTCGTGCTCGGGAGTGGTACTCGGTAATAGGTGAAAATTTAGTTAGAGGTAGAGATGGAGGTATCGACAATTTAAAACAAGCCCCACAGCGTACTTTCCCTGCAGTGAGAGACCGCACGGAATTAGAGGCAGAATATTATGGGTCTAAGCAGAGATCTAGTCAGTCGCCAACAGCATTTATATTGCGAGTGCTTTAAGTTGCTCAGTTGCTGAATTTTGTAGTTACGGATGCGACAATAGTGCAGCACATAATGAACCGAAACTGTTGTTGCATCTTAAACAATTGCTCATCTCGACGACTAACGTGTCCAGAACTCAAATTACCATCATAAATGGAGTTTATACTGCCCTGAGAAAGCTCAATGATTTTGTGAGCAATTTCCGCTAACTTGTTAAGACTCTCTGAACTAATAGCTAAAACGGTTTGAACTTGAGATGGTAAACGCCTCATCCAGATGTTCTTAAGAAAGGATTCGTCTACATGGTTTTCACTCAACTCACGCACTTGTCTAAGCAATAAAGAAGGGGATCTATCGCCTAATTCAACAACCTGAATAAGAGTTTTAACTTTCCAGTTTTACGATACTTCAAACTGCCTTAGTTACCGGATTTTTAGCGCTGTGTAAGGACACGGGGGCGGTTCACACACTATATCCGTAGCATGCGAATGAGTTTCAGGGCTCAATGATGCAACCAAATGATCAAATTTAGTTTGCTCGATCGTAATGCCAGCTAACCTAAAACTAGCTTCAAGCTGCATAAAAAATAGCTTTACATTACGAGGCCAAAACCTGGAGTCTTTAACAATAATTCTATCACAACCGTTATTTGAAACCACAGTTACTTCACTTTTAGCATCTGTACCCTTTTCAAGCGACATCTCAATCTGATTGAGTGTGAGAATTTAAAGACCACTGGCGCAAGAGCCAGATGTGGCTAAATCGGCATCTCAAACCGACTATAATCTTCAAAACGTAAAAATTTTATCCACCAATTTCCTGCCTCAGAGGTTCGAATTATAAATAGGATTGTTACCAATTCACAGGGAGTTTCCGACGGTCAACATATCTTTTCAGCTTGCTTCAAAGCTTGACAGTAAGTTCCTCAACATCCAATTCGCCTTTACAGGAGTCGTCAACTCTTGTTCCTTCAA
>BMAW01057293.1:0-19194 GCA_019974015.1 Nephila pilipes | reverse complement strand
AATTAAATTTTAATATTTTTGATGCTAATATGTTGAAAGACTTATGCAGGACCATCATAGTACTCAGCAAATCTGTACAGTTGCCCACTGTATTAAAGAGCTAAGTCAGATTACAATAGTTTCCGAAGCTCCTCACAGCAATTAGACTTCAGAGAACCTCTTTCTCCGGTTTCATAAGGCTGACCGAATCTTCTTAGCCAGGTAGAAAGGGATACAATTCTAGACGCACTTTCCAAAATATTTTGAGCATAGAACTTGTAATATTTTCAAGTCCAAACTCTCAAATCCACTAATCAGAGAGCGAGTAACTGAAAGACACATATCCTCCATAAGATCTTTGCGAAAGTATTCTCACTCGAGCATTGTTAATGGTTGGATGCTTTTGTCTCTTATGGCTGAACGACTCTCGCTCCGTCAAATAATAAACTTAGCTTCTTAATACAAATATGTTAAATCTCTGGTGACTTACCGAGATCCCATAAGATGTTCTGATCAATCTAAATTTGATGGATTTTAATATTTTAAAAATTTAATATATTGTTATGAGAAAGGACATATTAAATCTGAAATTTTTTATTTTATTTGTGATTATGAGGTAATTGTTTTTAAAACATAGGAACTCCATACCACCTCTGTCCTAAACTAGAAAGTTATGTCTCTTGGTTCTTCCTAAACTCCTACTAAAGCACTTTCCCTTAATTTTCTCATAACGTTTTCATATTTAAAAACTAATTTTTCATTTATATAACTATAACAGAACTATGTTATATTTTGAATCAATATTTACAATTGGCTTGTAAATAATGTTTATTGCCATGGAAAACCTTTAACCGAAATATGTTCTTGATAGGATCTTTAGGAAATACTTTTGAATTTACCTTGGTAATACATCAGTTTCTTAAACGTATTTTATACATGAGTGTAGTTTTGAAAGGTTTAGATACATTTTTACTACCATACTTTATTTTTTGCATACACTTATAAATATATTAGCTGCTCCTTTATACATACTTTAATTACCGATTTTGGAAATAATAGTTCAATTCTCTGTTTTTTGTAGACAGAAGTAATTTCCAAAATTATATTGAAGCTACTCAAAGTTTAAAATATCAAAGTTTTTACTAGCTGTGTGGATTTTCAGTGAAAATCATATACAAAAAATGATATATACTTATAGGAAAAAGATGATATATACTTATAGGAAAAAGATGATATATACTTATAGGATAAATTTTAAGGGGTAGTAGAGCATACAATATTTATTGCTTGTATATGAAGGTATCAGCAAGCGTGAGTGTTAAACATAAACTATTTATTTACAGCATTACTGATAAGTTCTTCGTTATAGCAATATTTATAAAAAATCAATATTTGAGTTCACCAATAGTTATTCATGCATGAAATTGTTAATTACTCATAGTTTCAACTATATAAAAGTGTTTGCTCACATGCACAGCAGCAATGGTTATTTGAGTGACCAAGTCCTCGAAAATTTCAACTGGATACTCATAAACGAAAACCTCGAAATGTCTTTATTAGAAATAATTGAAAATCAAAACATAATATGAAGCACTTTTTAAACAATAGAATAAGAAACCTATGTAACTTCTATTTATTGTATATATGATTCAAAGATTATTTTATTATCTTTACTATTCTAACTATAAAAAATGTTTGCTGTAATATGATCCACTGAACTTAAAAGTTTGTTTACATAACCAGTGATATATAATGGTTTTTTTTATAGGATGTAGTTTTTTTTTTTCAAGCTTGAAACGTTTTTTGTTCAAATATTTAAAGTAGATGTTACTTTAGTGAAAAAATTTGTTAAACAGAAAAATATTTATCTTTCATACAAATTAGTGATATCACTTCTAGTGTTAATTATTTTATTTTACTCTCTTAATTTTAGAGCAATGACGCAGTTTCGCACCTAATAATTCATTTATTTCTGTACGTATAGTAAGCTGGTTCGCTATTTCCCTTATAATTAGAATTCACATTTAAGAGGTTAAAGCAAACATTTTAAGGAAATTATTCGTTTGGGGAAACATTAATTGCCATTTCTGTTGCTGTAATGCTTGAAAATAATTTTGAGTCACATTTGGCAAGGCTAATTTTTCTTTTAATTTAACGTAATTAATTTTGAGTTTCTCAAAGAATAACTGAAAACTAATCACATAACAAAAAATGTTTCCGAAGAAGCTGAAGATGAATTGGATTATTTTCAAAAAAGAGAAAACGTTTTTTACAATAGAGATGAAATGAGATTTATTATAAAGTATTGAAAATAAATAATTGTTTCATAAATACACGCGGAATTTAATTAAATTTTACAGAGTCACATTTAATATTTATTAAGAGCTATGCGAATAATTTTTAGCATACGTTTTATACATTAAAAGTTAACATACCTGGTACATCTACAATTATATTTAATTACGGAAAGCTTACATTCGATTAAATAACAATTTTTTTAAATCTACGTCCAAGAGAATTATGCAGGTTTAAAAGCTTTAAAAATAGTAAATATAAATCTTAATTATTAATATTACTGTAAATGTTTTTGAAAAATAATTTATATGAATTTAAATAGTTAATTGTTATCAATGATTAAATATCATTGATTAAAAAGTTTCTCATAGGATAGGAATGAAAATGGGAGCAAGTGCTTGAGCAGTTTAAATTTCATAAAATTATTCTAGGACATTTTATTAAAACTGTATCATAAAAAGCTTTAACAAAGTGAACACAATAAAAATATTATGGTAATCCCCCACACACAATATATATATACATTTATATATATATATATATATTTATATATATACATACGTGTGTGTTTAAGGATACAAAGTCATTTAATACTCTTTGTTTTAACTTTGCTTGATTATTTCGAACACATAAATTACTGCAACTTTAACTCAAAGAAATTTTAAAAACTAATTAACTGATTTCAGAGACATATGTAAACATTTGTTAGCCCGTTATACTTTATCTCTTCTTCAATCAGCTACCGCTGTGTGCGTGTTCCAAATGCTTTAATACTTGAATTGTGATTCCTTAATGTAAAATGTCTCAACAGGAATAAATAATATTATGTACAAAATGTACTGAAATCTTCTTAAGATCTAGTATTACGATTACTATCACTGAATCGAGTTTTTCTTGTAAAACAATTCTATGTGAAAATTTAAAAAAAAAAAAACAAAAACAAAATATGTTGAAACCAAAAAAAACCATTAGTAAATTTTAAAGTATATATATATATATATATATATATAATGTTAAAAGAATATCAGTTAAAAAAATACTTTAAAAATATATATATTATAAAAGAAATATTAATTACTGAAGAAAAAAATATGTGCTAGAAGTAATATTTGATAGAAACAATATAAATATACATCAGAATTATAATAATTTAATATGTATAAAGTAAACCAATAAGTAGGAAAATGAAAAAATTGAGAAAGAATGAGTATAAATTAAATCAATTTTTTCGCAGGCTTCAAACTATGATTCTGGCTCCCAAACTATTTCTGAAATAATTGCACAACTTTCCATTAAGGAACATCGCCAGAATGACATCGAAGCCTAATTCTCAGTATGTAATCTAGTAGATTCCATGCCCGGAGGAAGAGGAAGCGTTTGCACTCTCCCCGTCAGTTTAAACTAGGAAACCACTATTTTTAGATGATGAAATTTAGGACCATCATTCTCGTATGGTGAATCTGAAACGTTCAGAGTACGAAGTCTCTAATAGGAGCCAGAAATGAATGTTATTGCAGCTTTCATCAAGCGGTGTCATGGTGTCTCTCTTTTTGTGGTTTAACACTGTCTCAGGTTTAAGAAAAAGAGCTTAAAGATAGGGGCGTTACGGCTAACTGGCTATAAAGCCATTGGCATTTCGTCAGCTGTACTTGTATAGTTGTGTTAGCACATTACTCAGTTGCGAATTAAATATCGGATCACGTGTTACTTGGGTGAGGGCTTATCAACCTTTTGCTAAACAAACCTAACACTCACTCCGAAGCAGTTAAACATAAAGAAGCTGCTGAAGAGTCAGCTTTAGAAAGAAAAACGATTAGGCAGGTGATTATCTGTAGGAGTCGAAGACCTATAATATGAGCAAACCAGGATCCCATTAACGGAGCATTATAAAAACAGAGACATTTCAAATCCTATTTAAATCTTTGGGTGTATTCTAGGGATCTGGCTGGTTTAAGATGATAACACCGCATACCTGAGTCAGCTTGTGATGCAGTGAAAAATGCTTGCCGGCTCATTTGAAGATACCTGACACCATGTCTCACTAATATCCTACCTGGGGAGTAATAATTAAAGAGATTTACTACAGAGTATTCTCAATCACGTAGGATCCTCGGACCTAGGCTGGCGTAAGAACGAAAGTAACAAGTTTTAAAAAGAGGATGTATGATATATATATATATATATATATATGCATAATATATATATATATATATGCATAATTACATATCTTCGAAAGTCATTCAATAAGTACTTAGGAAATGCAAGAAATGGAGCTGGTTTGTTTTTATTAAGTATCATGACTCACTAAACAGCTGTTAATGTCCGAGTTCTTTCCATCACATGGTTTCATTCTTCTTGTCCATTCAAGCAAGAAACTTATGTTTATTTAGAAAATGAAGTGAGTTTGGAGTGGTATTAAACACTAATATTTAAAAAGCTTAATACAGTAAGAGATCAGAGCTGAGTTAGATGAAATTCAAGGCATATCTACTCCTGTGCTTGCAACTATTTCAAATGGGTAAAAGAGCTTAAACGTGGCCGTATTTCCAGAAAAGATGAACGTCGTTCAGGATGTCCAGTGGAAGTGACTACTCCCGAAATAACTGACAAAACCCCCGATATGGTTTTGAGTGATTATCGAACCATAGTGCGTCAAGCAGTTGAAGCCCTTGGCGTATCACAAGGCACATTTGTTTCAATTTTGCAAGAAAAAAATCTCGGCAAGGCGGATGACGTATTTGTTCGCAGGAGAAAATAAGCACTATCGTTTGGTCGACTCTAAGGCTATTTTGGAGCTTTCTCGTCACAGTCCTGACGTGTTTCTGCATCGGTACATAACTATGGAATGAGCAGGGATACAGTATTACATTCTAAGGGCAAAATAACAGTCAAAACAGCGGGCTTTGATGGCGAACGAGCAACGAAGAAAGCAAAAACGCTGAAATCAGCTGGAAAGGTGTTGGCCACAAAATTTTGAATTGCACTGGGAATCATATTCTCAAATTACTCTAAAAAAGAAAAAAAAAAACAATGACTGGAAGTATTATGCATCGTTGTTGCACTGGTTGAAGCAAGAAATCAAGAAAAAACGTCCTCATATGAAAAAGAAAAAGATAGATTTCCTTCAAAGTACTGCACAGTTGTACATATATACAGTTTTGATGCCCAAAATCATGGAATTAAAGTTCGAATTATTACAACATCCATCGCATTTACCGGATTTGGCTCCCAGAGACTTTGTTTTATTTCCAAATTAAAAAAAAAAACAAAAACAAATGGTTCGTCGGACAGCTGTTCGCATTGATAGAAGAAATCTTCGCTCAAACAGATGCCTATTTTGAGGACCTTCTGAAATATTACATTTTAGATGGCTTAAAATGTTGGAGAAACCCTTGGAAAAGTGAAAAACTAATAAATAAATAAATCTATCCGAACTAATTTGCTTTCATATATTTTCTGTTTTAAGGACTTATATATATATATATATATATATATATATATATATATATATACGTATTATGTATGTATGTGTGTAAAAAAGTTTAAAAGAAATCTAATTTATAACTTTTATCGCTGTACATTGATAATTTTTTCAATAGGTAAAGCTATTTTTGTAAAAAATATAAGAAATAATTTAAATAGAGATCCTTTAAATATCATTGCACACGAAGTCTACAGTGTTAATTGAAATGGCAACTGGAACGGAAGTGTTTTCTTTATTTATTGCTATATATTCCTCTAGGACACAGACTGATTCAACTACATTTGTATGCACTAAAATTCAACAAATTCTTTCTGTTAACACATTGCATATATTTGATGTTGAATTACGCTGAATAATCACTGAGAGCACGCTCGAAGGGAAAAGTGAGATTCTTTCTCATAGTTTGGAAATTCATGGTACAGTTACATTTAATATTTCTCTTGTTCATTAAAGCTGATAAACTGCACTTTTATTCAGACAGTTGCATTTATTAGTGTCTGTCATTTAACTAGTATTGATTAACATTAATTTGCATGTCTGTGTGTGCCTGAGTGTAAAATGAATAAAAAGTATGTAAATATTATGGTATTCCAATTTTCATAGTCAAATATTTTATTTGTACAAAGTTGTGTGTTTACTCCCTGATTAAACAATATAATTATGATAAAAATTAAAATTGCTAACCGAATAACGCTTTATTATAACAAAAAAATCGGTTTTAACTAGTAGAAAGTTTTTATTCTGAAGAGACTTTCAATTATACCATTAAATATTTAAAATATTTTATTTGTTTTGAAAGAAATGTTTGAAGTCTAGAGAGAGATTACAAGAGCTTTAAATAAAATAATAATGGTTTTCATTAATTTAAACTTAATATAGTAACTTAACATCTTATTATAATTAATACACTGTTGTCAAGAGTTTCTTAGTTCATGAGTTTAAAAATTAATTAATGTTATTATATATTTTCACCAATTAGTCTCAAAACTCTTACAAAAAGAAATGAATCTTAATCGTATAAGAAATTACAGTGATAATAGTGATAGAGAGTACAATTACTTTTTTTTAAAAATCTTAATCTTTTCACTTGTAATTATAATCAAGACAATAAATTTTTGATTCTACAGTTTTTACGAAAAAAACAGAAATATATAATTAAATCTACAAACATTTTAACTTATTTTGGAATTTCGATAGAAGGAAGTATATATGAAAATTTTCTGTCTAATTACAATAAAGTAATTATTTTTTAAAACTCAAGTACTTTAAAATATTTATGCACTTTTAAATTATTAATGTTGCATAAATAATGTTTCTTAATCAGAAGAAAGTTTATTTATAATTTATCGGGGAATAAATAGTTGAAAATAGCTTGCGAAAAAACTCAATTAACGTTTTTTTCCTCCATTATAACAAAATTATTATTTTTTATCGAAATAAACTCTGTTATAATATGTAAGCAAGTAACAATATCCATATTTGCATTATTTCCAATTTAAATACTTTAAAGAATATTTTACAGCTGCTGACATCTTATGAAAATCTCTTCCATAAAATTCAAGTAATGGAAATATATAAATATATGAAATGAAATTTAATCATAAGATTTATCATTAATTAAAAAATAGCAAAATTAATGGTATTGAATGTTTTTTTAAAAATGAAATAATTTTTTTTATCTCTCTTTAGTTAGAAATTTTAGTTTTAAAATTTTAGTTTTATAGTCTTAAATTTAACTTAAATTGTATTTTTAATTTTATATTGCTATAATAATTGCGAAGCCTCTCCGAACACTTTACAGAGCAAGTTCTAAATCTATCTTCACTAAGCTACATCACAGTTTTCAAGATCTGGGCTAGAAGAGCGATTCACGCTCTAGGTGCCAGTATAATGTCAACATTAACGTCAAATAATTTAGATTTCGGAACATTTTAAGCAAATTCTGCAGCATCCACTTAAAATAAAATAGCCGTTTCACAACACTTTATTGATAGAAAGGAAGCCCTGACTTATAGTTATAATAATTATTGATGTAATACTTTTGATAATTTAACACAGCAAATCTAAGTCGTAAACTTTTTAAAATCTCATTTCTTTTCAAAAAGAAAAGTGTAGAGCGGCATTGGAAAGATATCAGAACGTCAAATAATCATACTGTATTATATTTTCGAAAAAAATATTTGCATACAAAAATAGGAAAACGTAATATTGCAACATAAAATATCAAAGAAAAAAAAAAAAAAGAAACAGATCAAACGATCTGTTCAAACAAATTCAGCTCCCTCTCTATAGAGGACCCTCTAGAATCCCTTCAGATGGATGACTCTCCTCTTCTTCCTACGGCACATACGCAATACCTCCTACCAAGAATCCAAAGGAAACACCTAGCCTTGGAAAAAAACCGGTGGCTCCATTCTCAATTCCTGGTCCTTCCAATGGCACTGTGAACAATAGAAATCCTTCTCCAGGCACCTCCACCATCACTCAGTCTACCCAAGGGTCGACTGCGGCACCGCAGACATAAAGCTCAACCTCAGCTCCACCCATCACTATAGATAACGTCAGTAACTCCACTTCCCTTTTAAAAAACTGCAAAACCTTACCAAACTGAAGCTCTCGACACGTCTCTCATCAGCACCAGTCTGAAAATTTTTCTTCAAACCTCGGCTGCCTACATTACCATCCGAAGATACGTTGAACAACACATCTTATCTGCCTACACCTTCCAATCTCCCCGAGAACAAATGCATGAAAGTTATCATAAGTGGTATGCCAATAGATATGCCTGAGCAAGAAATTATTAATGACCTTGCTGCCAAAAATTTTCAAGTCAATGCATGCTGCCCCATCACTAAATGAAGATCCGGACTCCCCATGCCACTCTTTCTGATCTCCTTACCAAAATCAGAAGCTAACAAAAACATTTATAACATTTCCGAAGTCTGCTCAATCAAAATCAAGGTTGAAGTTCTAAAGAAAAAGACCAGCCCCCGCAATGTTACAGATGCCAGGGATTTTTTCATAGCTCCCTGCACTGCTACTACTCTCCCAGATGCCTGAAATGTGACGGTGATAGTATCACTTGGTTATGTAATAAGCTTTAGGACCAACCACGAAAATGCTACCATTGTACCTCACCTGGAAAATTTCCTGGGCTGCTCCAACAATCCTATTAATAAACCGAAACCTGAAAAAGAAGAAGAAAACTCTAGCCCTGCTCCTCCAACTATGAATGTTTGGGAAGAAAGAATAAATCAAAGAGCAATTCAGATTCAAGCACAACTATAGATGCCCTTTAACCACACCTCCAGGCCATCCCCAGTATTGCACACGACAGACCAAATTTCCACACGAATTCCAATAGCCCAGGCAAATAATATCTCTTCACTCTCTGCACAGATGAAAAACCCTCTTGTCCAAGAAATGTTTGGCACCATAAAATCATTCATAAACATCTCTATTTCAAACATGACAAAGGCCGATAAATTTATGGCCTGTGTTAATCTCCTTTACCCGGACTTTTCCTTCTAATGCTCCTTTAAAGAACTCTTAAACTCCATCCACATCATTTCCTGGAATGCAGACGGCCTTCATGCAAGAAATGCCGAACTTGAAAATTTCATAAGATCCAATAGTCCAGACATCGTTTGCCTGCAAGAGACTTTCCTCAGGCCCTGCGATTCATTCAACTTTGCTAACTACACTACCCACAGAACTGACCATTAGTTTTTCAACAATAGAACCTTCCAAGTTAAACTCCAATCCTACCTATCTGATACATACAATATTCCTGCGGGTTGTCCGCCAGGTAGTTTGTTCTCTCCCCTATTATTCCAAATTTTCACCTACGACTTCCCTACGTCACCTCAGGTAGAGGTCTGTCCTTTTGCCGATGATGCAGCGATCCTCACAAGTCACAAATCCACGCAGGAAACTCAAAATATTTTCCAAGACTACATAGGAATCCTGGAAGACTGACTCTCCATCTGAAGAATCTCCATATACGCAGGCAAATCTCATGCAGTCCTCTTCACAAAATCTACTAGAACAACAGACCACTCTCCTCCAATCAACTTATTTGACGACTGCATTGAATGGACTGATAGCATCACCTACCTCGTCCTCCAGCTCGACAGTAAACTAAATTACCAAGACCACATCCAAAACACCGTCAAGAAAGCCTCTAAAAAGTTCTACTTCTTGCAAGCACTACAGGTGAAAAAGTCTAAACCCTCTCTCAGATATAAACTTCTTATCTACAAAATCTATGTTCTTCCAATCATCATTTACGGCTAACAAATTTGAGGGACCACTGCAAAATCCAACAGAAATCTGCTTCAACGTGCTCAAAACTTATTTCTACGCTCTATATCTAGTTGTCAATATCAGTTGGAATTAATTTGAAAAATTATAAGATCTGTCAATATATCTAAATAAATTGAAATTATTGTTTCATAAAAAGCTACATTCATAAAGATGTGCGAGAATATGTAACAGTACTTAAATAGCAAGATCATTTAGAGGTACATCCTTAATTTGTTTATAGTTTTTTTTTCATTACAACCAATACGATGTTCTCTTTAGACTAAATTAAAAAGAAGTTTAAATTTCTCATAAGAAATAAAACTATTAATTTTTAATTATTTAAAATTAATTAATACAAAATTAAGTCCTCAATATCTAATGAATTATACATATCTTCGAAGTCATAACTATGAATATTGTAAATCTTTTATATAATTAATTATTTCATAACTATATTGAATGATTACAGATTTATCAAAAACTATCTGTAATGCTCTAAGCTAATGTTTATTATTCATATTAGAATATAGTTCTTTATGGGTTATTAGGAAACAGAATGAGAATGAGTTAATTTGCTGTGGTATTTGCTGTAAAATCCTTATTATCTCCATTGATCGATTTTTTTTCTTAAGTCTATATGTATGCCGCGTTTCGCTTCCCAAAAAACTATCGTATTAACGTTCTTACCAATCATATCACTTTCATCTTCTTCGTAGAAGGTTCACTGAATATTAACCATTGTTTGATTGTTGCTTGGGTTATGGCGTGTGAAGAAGAGTTCCAGTGTCATCGACAATGGTAACCGGAACAAATAATGAAAATTCGACGCGGCACAATCAATTCAACTAACTTATAAATCAGGATCAAATTGGTTTTTTGCCTTTCTTACAGATTGAAATCCACAATACTTACACCATTTAGCCTTAAAAATGCTATCTCTCACAAAAAAAATGCTCTGTTTAAGCTACCATCAAAAAGAGTATTGTGTGCCGTTAATTTACTAATAGCTAGGAAAATGATTCATTTTAGTCTTTTTTAAGAAGTTCATGTTTTCCCATGGAATTCTTTTTTACATGCCATTTGCCATACTTTCTGTAAATTACCTAGAAGCTTGTAATTTGTTTGCTCACATAATTTCTATTTCCTTTTGGCATGTTGGGAGCAAAATTTAGTTTTTAGTTCTTGAAATTACCAAAAAAAATTTCTCTATAATTCTTTTTTAAGAGTTTTTGTAAGTGTACTAATATCCTTAATTTATTCAGAATTTCTAGTTAAAACGTAATAAAAGGCTTCCAATTCGAACACATTATATATTTCAGTAGCTTATTGTTTTTAAAAACGCAACCTAATCGAATAATATTTGTTACATTCTTTCTTCAGAAGAGTAAAAATTTTTATTCGAATAATTTCTATTCAATTTACGGTAAAGTTTTGTTGATAAAGTAAGAGTTCTCTACGCAACTTTTATTCATTTATTTTTATTGTAAGTAATGTTTGAGAATAAACTAAAACAAAAATGACCGAACAAAAGTAAAATGAATTCAAAAGGAACATAAATGCAAAATGAAATTCTTTTAAAGTAAAAATTAAATTAAGAACGAAATAAAATTACATGAACAGATATGCAATATCCGTTAAATAACTGTATAATATTTACTTCAGTTTAATGTCTTCATTTTTGTAAGATATTTCGTAATTAAATTTAATTCAATGCTTCTTGAAAATTCAGAAAAAAAACATTACTGAGGAATTCTGTTGTGAGAGCAAAACATATCATATATTTCTAGCGCTCATTGCTTCCACTAACGCTTTGAATTAAAGTAATTTTAACTGTTTTATTCTTTTAGAAATGTAAAAGATTTCCACTTAATTATTGTTGTTTATATTTACGCAGATATCTTGATAAGTATTTGAATCATAAATATTTTGATTTTGATTTTTATTCTTTTATTTATAATTTATGTTACACTGTATAATAAACAAAAAAAAAAAAAAAAAATGAATTATAGTTATACGAACTGAAATGAAATTTATAATAGTGAAAAATAAGTATAAGTTATTTTTTAATTCTAGCTTTTATTTAAAAATGGATTAAAATGTATAATTTATTTTATAAATGTAAAACAATATGTAGTTTAAGATAACTTGAGGCCTTTACTAAGATACCTTCTTAATTATCAATAGTTTAAAATACCATCAGCTAATTACTTAAATATGAGATGAAAAGAAGTAATAATGCGTCAAGCTTTTATAAATTCATATTAAATTGACATAAAATGTTTTTTTTTTCATTTATTCCAACTTTATATGAAATTTTGATTATTATTTATATTTTTACAAATAAAAAAACAAACTCTATCTTGAAATGAATATAAGAACTGGTAATAAGCCAATAGAAAATAATGAGTCTATTGAGTCTGTATTGAGTATTTGATATATATATATATATATATATATATATATATATATATACACATACATATAAATTAACATAATTTCCAAAAATAATAAGAAAACTGTAAATCGCTCTCAAGACTTTCTAAAATGACATATGGATATATAGTATAAGACTAAATGGGAAGAGAGGGGGGGGGCTATGAATTTATGAATATAATTATCAAGAAATAATATTTCATTTTCATATTGAAAGCTATATCTGCAGAACTTGTTATGGGAATGAAGGCATATGAATGGTAATGAAAATATTTGAATTTTAATGAAATCGGCTGAAACCCAACTGGAATCGTAAATGTTCTTCATGGTGTCTTAACTCATCCAAAGCAGATTGGCATGTAGATCTTGCAGATTTTGTGTTGGCTATGGAGTCTTAATAAAATAATCTAGAGTATCCCATAATTTTTCTATGAGTGATATGTCCCGCGATACTGCCATCCACGCCATGTTACTACCGCCACCATGCAATTTTTTGAGATGGCAGTGGTGTGAACACGAGCGTTGTCTTGTTGAAATTAAGGACTGGGGGGGGGGCCGTTTACAAAAGGAAAATCCGCAAGTCCGAGGACCTCACTGACGTACTCACTTAACGACAAATGACTCTGATGTGGCAGAGCATTGTATGATATCACACCCCTGACAATTACACCTTACTGTCTGAATATGACGAGTGACAACATATCGTTAATCGGGGCGCTGACCGCTTTGACTCTACACATGCGTACGGTTATCATATTTATCAAGACAAAAGTGAAACTCTCCTTGACCTGTTAAAATTCGTCAATGATCCATTATGGTCTTTCAAGGGATCAAAGATAGCCTCTGATGCCATTGCAGTTGTATCGGATGCATACTTCATAATTATCGCCATGGAAGCATTCCAGAAAGATGCAACCATCTGCTATTGGTATTAATATTTACACAATGTTGCAGATTGCTTAAATATTTGCATAATGTCCGGAATTGGTATAGTTGGTGTGATTCGTATTTGCGGATAAATTCTTCAATCTACTCTACTTGAAGAACATTCAGCTCTCACTGAGCGAAATTATCATGAACGATAACTTCTTTGTACTTAATTCATCCAAAAGCGTGAAATTGTATCCCCTGATCATTAGAGTGAATTGGTTATTACTAACGTTGCATTGAAATCAACATGAGTTCTATCTGTGATGGACCTCGTAATTTGGAACCTTTGTCAATTGACGATGATGACACTTGAGTTGGCACCTCCTTCTCCTAAGATTTTGAGACCCGACAGATTTAACCTGCATCAGCCCTCATTACATGGTTGGTATTTTGTGGCATCAGAGCTCGAACCCATAACTCGACGAAAGCCACCGGCCTTGACTCTGCGACCATAACTACTAGACTACAGTTGCCACATGTCCTGCGAAATCGATATGAAGTGCAACCAAGAAAAATGACCATCAGTCCTTTTAAAGTCCTACTATGCGACTTTTCTATAAGACATTAAATTGATTGTAGCTTTCCTCTGAAAGTTACTCTAAATTTAAAAGTGGCAAATTAAATCCAAATACGATATACAGAATCCAAATTACACGCTTTGGGAGGAACTTTTAAACGGTTTTCAGTGGCATGAAAAGTCACTAGTTTGCTGACATCATTGACGCCAATGAAATTGAAATTTTCACATTTGCATATCTAAAAGACGAATCAATTCTTTCATATATATTTCTTCTTTTTGGGTGAAACAATTTTGATGTAGCAAAAATATAGCATTTAAATAAAGCAAAAAATATGATTATATTGCTTAAGTAGGGCAACACATATTTATTTTGAATATGTCTCACTCTTGAAAAATGTATACTGAAGTATAAAAATTACGGTGCTATAAGTAATTATTAAAATAATTCTCATGCAGTAATTTCATAAAGAAATGGAAATAATTATATTTCTGATTAAAATAATAAAATGCTCAGAACTACTTTGAACATTTTATAGATATTACAAACAATATTATATCATTAATATAAAGTATTTTGACTGTGAGTGAAATGAATCATTTGGATTTCTTAATATATTAATAGCTTACTAAAATTTCATGGACAAGAACAGTCATTTATTATAAGGTTATTCTCTGAGAGTGAACAATAGAATTAAATTGAGCTATAATTCAAATTCTAAATAATGTCATGATATATATCTCTTAATGCTATAATACATATTTCTCGAGTAAGATCCTGTTTAAATCTAAACTTTTAACATTATTCACTTTCTTGAGGTAAAGTTTGATTAATTGCGGCAATTTGTATTGTCTTTAAAGTAGTTTGAATTCCCAAATATTTCTTAAAGTTAGGAATTTCTTTAATACAGTGGGAATAGCAAGTGTCAAATATTTAAACATTTCAAGTATATCTATGGGCATAGAATGATATTATATTCCATAATAATTTTGTAATCAAAAATTGCGTTTTAAATTTAATTCAACCATTGCATTTAATTTTATTTGAACTGAAAGGTTTTGAAATCCCAATCATTTATGGAATTATTTAAAGAAAAAAAATCAGTATATTTATTTAATGTACGCTATTGCTAAGGAATGGATCACTTGCAAATTTTTACATATTCTAATGTACACAAATTCATGTATTAATTATACTATTTGATTATTATCAACAACGAATGCAAATGCTTCTAGTGAAGATGAAAATTAATTACAGCTATGTAATTTACTCTGATGAGCTATGATTTAGGCAATTAAACATTGATTCAAATGTATTGAATTTATAGGATTAAAATCTTGTGAATTAATTAAATATATGTTTTTGTTAGCGCTCATGTTTGTTGTATTTCACATAAAAATTGAAGAGTAGTTTAATTCCATGAATTCCTCCGAAAAGACTCTTTTAAAATGTGTGGATAGATTAAGAAGTTTATTATAAAATATATACACTGGATAAATTAAATAAAAAGTATATGTTCATATAATGTTAACAAATTTTATTGACACATTTAAAATAGGATTCCTTTCAATAAAATTGTAATGAAATGCATACAACTAAAGTAAATCCTTTTATATAAATATGTATCTTCAATTGCTTCGATAAAACAGAAAGACAAAATATACATTTCCCAAATATAACTTGCATGTTGTTAAAATGTGTGGAAATTCTCATTCATATTGCGAAAATTCAGAGCTAATCTATAGTTAAGCTTAAAATCCTGCATGAGTTTCCGAACTTTTGGCCTTTTCGGATGAATTCACCTGTTGAGAGGAAGTTCCCAGGAATGAAACTATACGCAACACTCTTTAATGTATCGTAGTCAAAAGGTAATACCATACAATTCCCTGGATATTTGTGAAATAAAATTTAACTCTTTAGTATAGGATTAGAGACTAAATTAAGTAAAGTGATTGAATTTATCTTAGATTATATATTATATGCGTGTTTTTAAAATTTCCACTTTTATAATGTCTTATTTTTTGATTAAAGTATCTAGTTTTTTGGCAAATTATTGAAGCATGTCCATATTGCTAATTAATATTTTATGGAATACTGTATGTTACGTAAATGTATAAGACTTCATTGAAAGAATTAATACAAAATGTAATATTTTAAATTTATGTATGTTAGTGAGTTATCGCAGATTATTTAAAGCAAGGAGATTTCAAAAACAATAATAATTTATTAAAGCTCTTAGTATTTATTTCGATGAAATGTAATCGACAAGATGCTATCATGACAACAAAGGGATATTCTTCACCAAATTTAAATAATAATATGGATAAAAATAAATAAAAAAAATACAAAAGATGTATTTAATGGGACAAGTGATTAATCTTCAATGATTCATAGTGATTAATCTGCAATGATTCATTCATTCTGTTTTATTCCTACCTTAGAATTAAAAATAAGATTTCATTAAGTCAGCCGATGTATTTGTGATATTCGGTTGACCAGCCTTTCTAGGGATAGTATATAATTATTACTTACTTCGAATTACTTACTTTTTTCTCTAAATTCTTATCTTCTTTTAAGAATCAGGAAAACGATTTTTCTCACTATTTGTGGATTGATAGTTAAAACCATTTCTGGCATTTAGTGCATAGAGTATCATACATTTTCTTTGAGTGAATGCTTGCTAGCATTAGTTGCAAGAAATCATCGTTTTTAGTTGTTCGTAACATAATTAATTTTCTGAGTAAATTTACGTTTCTGGAACTGTGTGATAATAATTTTTTTCTATATGATGAAGGATGCTGCAGGTTATTATACTGATTGTAAAACGTCTATTTTGTCTTCTAGCATCATGATAATCTTGAATTTTGTTATTATACTTTTTATAAGAATAGGTTTTTGTGTTTTCTTTTTTGAATTATAATTAGAATGGTGATAGAAACTTTCTTTTTGAGCATCATGTGATTTATTTGTATCATAATAACTAGTTCATTAATTTTTTTAAGAAAGAATGTAGGATCTAGAATCTTACTCTTGGAGATAAATCTGTAATTGGAGAAGTATCGTAGCTGACTTCTTTTAAACAGGAGTGTGGAATATATTCAATTCTTCTATTCTCTTTATTATATTATGGTGTTTGTGGTCCAGTGGTTTATTTAATCTACTTCTAGTTGCACAATTATTTTGTTTAGAGTTCTTTTCGTTCCTTCAATTTCAATCATTACTTCTTTCTTTCTGAAAGGAAAGTCTTGTGATTTTAAATAAATTCAGCATGCTTTCTCCAAATTTCAATTTGGAATAGAACTCTCTTTTTAGTACTGATTTCCACACTTTGATGGTCCTCTAACTCAATATTATGTTCGTTTTGATTTTATATCTGAGAAAAATAATCGCGGTGAAGTGATCTCTTATCTCGAGGGAAAATAAACCCCCCCTCTCTCTATCTGGATCTCTTCGTAAAATTTGATCGCAAGCTTGATTGTTGTTTAAAGGTTTTTTCTTTCTTTCAAGTCTGAAAACTCTTCTGCAGAATAACTTTTAATTTCATAAACAAATAGGTCCAAGTAATTTCTTTGCTTCTATAATGATTACTAAAGAGTTGTTCAAATTTTTTCACAGTTAACTTAAACCAAGTTAGAAGCAAATTTAAGACAATCATAAATAAATCCACCTTCTTCATCTTCTCTGATTACAATCTAAGAAGTAGTTCAATTATGGTATACAGGTAAGAGTTCTTTGTTGGACGTGAACAGTTTGAGTAGTTAAAATAGGTAAGATACCGAAATTTTTTTGATATATTTGATTTTTAAATTTGACTTTTAAACAAGGTAAAATAAAAATTAAATCATTATTTCTATGATCAAGATTATGTATTAAACTTTAAATATCCACTCTAAATTTTCCATGGGCTATTTTTTCCTGGTTTTCACTCATTTTGTAATAATCAATTCAAACTTTATAACATCTTTATATTTCCTTTTCTCAAGTTGTCTTCTCTCCTTTTCTTTTTCGTGTTTCTTTCCCCTTTGGTCTAGTCCGTATTGATGATCATTTTCCTCTACTTCGTTCTAATGTTCTTCTCCTGCTCGTCTTTATTTTTGCGTTCATTCATTATTTTCATACCAATTAGGACTTTGTTATTTTTAAGTTTGATAACCTTGAAAGCATCAGTCTTTTTTATTTTCAATTTAAATTCCATGATTCGGAGGTTTTGTTTTAATGTATCACAAAAATACGAGAATACTAATGCTAACTTTTATTTAAATATTTCTTAATAATGTTTCAGAATTAAAAATGTATTAAAACATAACACAACATAGACATATCAATAATACACAAAAATGTAATTTAAAATAACATTCAAATTATAGCTGTTAAATTTCGTATAAGTCTCAAACCGTAAATATTACTTAGCTACATACTTTTGCATTAATCAAATATCTTTGCTTGCAATTACATTATTATCTTGGTGATTGAAACCAAACTTTACTTAACTTTGAATTAAAAATATTCACCAACAATGAATAAATAAAATTAATCAAAAAACAAATAGTTAAATTTTAAATTTTGGATAAATTTAATTTGTTTCTTTCTTTTACTAAAAGCTACTTCTAAATTAAATAAAAAAAAGGTTCAAAAAAAAATAAGTAATGTATTCAGACAAATCAAATTAACCTGTTTTAGAAGGAAAGTAACTAATGTTATCAAACATTGAATAATAAACAACAAACGAAATGTTTGTTTTATAGATCGTAGTCTGCTTATGTAATGAAATAAACTTCACGAATGGCGCATAATAACATATTTTTTGTATCAATTGTCTTTAACGTCTTTAATATCGAAAAAGCGGTAACAGGAATTTCTCATTTAAGATGACTGATGCTCATACTTCATTTCATATTTACGTGATTTTTTTTCTTCTTTCAAATATTCTTAAATATAGTATTAAAGCTTCGGGTTAAAGGCCAACGATTCGGAAACGTATAGGATCAACAGTGTAAAAATAAAATGGCGACGATTAAGACAGCATATTATCTAAGATAAGTGTTGTTGGATAAATATAAGAAACGCTCTTCGTGGCAATCTATTCACATTCTCTTGTATCAAATGAATAATTTTTACAGTCTTCATTTGTATGAAATTCAACATTTGATAAATCCATCGAACAAGATGTGTGCCATTTTTCAGCTAAACAATTCTTGAAACAGTTTCGAACTTATTTTTACCGTTTATCTTCAAGGAATCAAAGGATTT
>BMAW01057288.1:0-40452 GCA_019974015.1 Nephila pilipes | reverse complement strand
ATATGTAATTTTAAAGTGTTTTTAGATCATTAGATTCATTTAAAGGAAAAAAAAAATATTGGGATTGAGTTTTGACTTTCTAGCTAATTATCAATTTATTAAATGAGTTTTCAACAATATCGTAAAACTGGTCCCTCATTTGCTCAATACATGGCACCAAGAATCGAAATCATGAGTTAGCTCATGCAGTGCCCTCTATTTTTGAACAAAACTGCGGAGAGAAGCGTAGGAACTTTCTCTTCGCTCTCCTCCGCATTTAGCCCGACAGCGCTCTTTCCTGGGAAGCGCTGGATCTTTGTTTCACTTTTGAAGTGAACAGCAGAAAAGTAATACTTTTCGAACGTGCGAGAACATTCAGTGATCATCGACGTATGAAACTAAGGTAAACTGCCATCAACAGTATTTGAAGAGCTAGTACCCTAAATAGAAATGTCTTTGTAAATAGAAACTCTGTACATAGCATTAATTCAACTACTAATAAACAAATAGGATAATTCCAAAAGTGGCTCCATCTGTTAACACAAAAGTCAAAATCACTATGGATCCCGGTAATTAAATACCCCCATATATATAATGTATCTAAAACGTTCGGTGAATGGATGCATATCTTTAAAGTAATGCGAGTTAAAAAATTCAATCACTCGCAAACGCAACAAGAGACCAATGAAAAGATAATTGCGTGCAAATAAGAGTGCTTACCCATATCATCAATAATAAACATAACAAATATAATGAATATCTATCTTCATTACATCTCTTAAGACTTTATTCTTTTTTATACCAAATTCTCATGTAATGAGTTGTTACAGCCCTTGTTAACAAAATCCTTACATTCTGTACAATTACATTTTAGTTACAGTTTCATATCTTTAAAGTTATAATAATTCAATACAAATTTATCCTTTTTTTATATATTTATAAGCCCTTTTTTATGTAATATTTTGAAATGGAAGAAGTTTCTTGTGTTTTTCAAATATATTATTAAAATGAATAATATTAAAAGAATCATACATGAAACTTAATTACAATATTCTACACTATTATTTTCTTTATTATTAACTTTGACGTTACATTTATTTATTAGTTAGTTAGTAATATCTTTAATAATATGTAAATATTGGCTATATATTTTGTAATCATAAGCTAGAAAGTCTTATACATTATTATTCTTTAAGCCAAAAATGAAGTATTTAATATATTCAATATCATAATTATTTTCAAAATTATTATTTAAGTCTTTTTATTGCCTTTTTACTTCGCCATTTTCTTTAGCATCCATGACGTTTTATTAATTTTTTTAACTTCTTATAATTTTATTATTCTTATACTTTTTGTAAAAATATTCGTTATTTTTCGGTTTAAAACATTTTATTTTCATCCCATACTTAGTTGTTTATTATCACCTTCAATATACACATCTCCTCTATCCCTATAATGCTCCATATGAAACTTCTATTGTTCGAATCGTGATTGAAATCTTCTTTCAGCTTCTTCTGGATGCATGTCGAGCTTCAAAGACTCAAATCTTGTTCCTTTAAATGCAGATTTTACCCTAGACATAAGTCACATGGCGCATAATTTGGCGAATAAGGCGGATGTCTAACAGTGCGATGCTATACTTGGCTAGAAACCTCTTGACAGACAATATCTTGGTGGAGAATCTATGTCTGGTCATTCCACAATTCGGTGCGTTTTTCCTATATTCTTTCCCTTAGTTCAGCAAGAACGTAAAAGTAGTAATGTTGATTAATAATTTGACCTTCAGGAACCCAGTGAAGGTACACAATCCCGAGAATATCGAGAAAAAAAAATCAGCATTGCTTTGAATTTCAATTTGCTCATTCGAGCTTTTTTGGCTCTCAGTGAAGATAGGTTTTTCCAGTGTTTGGATCGACTTTTCGTTTCGGGATCATAAGTAAAAAACCACGATTCTTCTCTAGTTATTATCCGTACCAATAAGTTTGGGTCATTTTCAATGGCATTCAAAGTGCAGCACAAACAGTTTTGCTAGCTGCCTAATGTTTCAACCTGAGAATTTTAAACACCATTTTGCACGTTAAAATTGTTATGTAAAATTTGCCGCATTGATTCTTGGTCAATTCCTATAGTGTCAGCAATCGTTCGAATATTTAAATGACGACATCTTCTCGGCCGTCTTGAAAACGCTTACAACACTCAAAAATACTTGCAATCGCTAAGCATTCATTGCCATACACATAAGTTTCAGTAGCGATTTTTCCAAGTTTCATGTGAAATTTCTCAACAATTCTTTGCTCTATTGTTACACTATATTTTTTCCTGCGAAATAAAAAATAACTCTAATGCGAGCGAAAGCTACGGCTGCACAGATTTATTTACAGAAGTGAGAGGCATTACATTCGAAAGAGAAGTTTTACGTTAAACAGTTGTCAGTCGCGGTCGTTTGGGACATGCGTACTTCTTCTGTGGCAGCGCCAGTCTCGTTATTTAATAGCCACACCTCGTATATATATATATATATATATATATATATATATATATATATATATGTAGGGGGGGTAATTTTCTTATGGATGTTGCTTGGTCTTCGTCGATATTGTGTTGTTGTTCGTTTAGAATAAATGCTACAGTCTATCACATCAGCGTTTAATTAGGACCGAATATTCAGAGTGGTACTAATCTTCCCCCTTTGTGAGTTGGTAGGCTAATATAGAAAATCCAAAAGTACAAAACAGTACACTAATTAAAAGTAAAAGAATAAAAAGTTAACATTCAGAAGATTTGAAAAAAATATCAAACAATAATAACAGTCATATAAACCATTACTTACAAACATTTCAAAGAATTTAAGATACAATCCAGGATGCAAATACGTACAGCATTCTTCAGTAAAACTAAGTGTTTGAAGGTAGATATTATATACTCGAAACACAAAACGTTTTGACTACCAGAAAGTTAAAAAAAAAAGAAGAAAACAGACAAGTTATTGGTTATTGTGGGAGGTTGTGTAAAACATTGAAATTTGTAAACAAGAAAAATGCCCCAATATGTTTGTAAAAAAGTGCAAACCGTGTTAAGTGGAATTATGATCTTCATTGCTAGATTACAAACAAGCTGACTTTATAAATCTATTGTTGTGTGGTGCATTTGAAAATTGATTGAATTCAAAAAATGGCCGATATATTTATGATGATTTGAAAATTGATTGAATTCAAAAAATGGCCGATATATTTATGATGTATATATGTTCATAAAAATTTTATATATGAGATAGTCATGTTCGAAACAACTACAGAAGAATTTCTTTATATTGTTGAACTTGTTTATTTTATGTATAGTTCAATTGTTATTATGTAGTAAAATTTTAATACAATATTCATAAAAACAGATACATGGCAAATGTCATTATAATAATGAATTTTAATAAAACTCAAACACTCTCTCTTTTATCATAAATATTGTTCATTATTTATTATTAACTACCTGTGAATCTAAATCGAGAAATTTGACTTCGTTGGAGTTAAAATTAGTTTCTAATAAGTTAAGGTAATCTGGTAAATTCATTATTTTTGTCATTTTTACCAAAATCTATCATTTTTACCAAAAATAATCATTTCATCATTTCGTTATTTTTACCAATATTAATCAAATCATCAATGTAACTATAGAGTAAGCAAGAATCATTATCAATATGTTCAACTTTAAAAAATCTCAAATGAAGTTTGGCAAGACAATTACAATCAGAACCCTCTGTAACAGACCTTTAGTTCCCTTAAAAATATTTTGATCGAAAGCAGTGAAATTTCTTGTAATACAAATTTAACGAGGTTATTAAGTTTTTTCTAATTTTATTACATTTTTAAAATATCTATTGTATAAAAGCAAAAGAACTCTATTCAAATCATCAATAACTACGGAATCGAAATGATCTTCGAAATCATAATCAAGCATAGAAAAAATTTCTCTATCATTCATGACTTGACGATTTCAAGGCTGTTTTTAGTTATAGTGGTTTGTGTGTGTGTGTGGTGTTAAAGGTTATTGATAATTTTCTGAAAAATTGATTGTAAACTTCCACCGAGATTTGGCGATGTAAGTATTAGAGTCATTTATAATGCTTTGAAATTTAACTGGATTTTTGTGAAATTTTGGCGTCAAAAATATGTAGATATTTGATACTGATAACATGAAAAACCCGATTTCTTTTTTTGTGCTATAAGATTATTATTATTTTCTCTATTACTATATGTGGGAAACAATATTATTAAATATACGTTCACTATCAATTTATGATAAAAAAATTTGCAAACTGATTCATTTAAAAGAACCTTATTCATGTAAACCTCAGCAAAATATTTCTGTTAATTCTCTGTTGCAACTCTAAATCTTAAAATGTAACCTTTCATTCTACCTTCAAATTCAAATTTAAAATTTCTTTCAGGACACAGGATCTAAATTCATCAAGAGCCCCAATAAGAAATCCACATTTAATTGCAACTTTCAAAATACAAATATCAAAGTCCTTTGAATTTTGGTTACTTGTGGTTACATTACTTTTCGAAATCATTAGCCTGAATTTGTAATATTCCCTTTAGCACAAATTCCCCAAATAAATTGTTTTTAAAAAATGTTTAAATAATCTGTAATGAGATGCCGATTGTGTAAATCGATGCATTGTTTTTGGTCACGTCATCTACAAATTTGTGGGCATTGTAACTCTGAAATCTTATTCTAATTAAAAATGAGTCTCCCAATTTTTTATTATATTTAAAAGTTCTTTTAATTATGATATTTTTGATTTGAAAGAAAGTCATATCCTTCACAAAAATGCCAAAACCTCCTATCTTATCAAAAGATCTATTCGTATAAAGAAATGGCTTTTTGCTAGATGAAACACACATATTCCATTCCAAAGTGTGAAACTGTATTAAATTGCATCATCACCATTTCTGTATTTTCATTATTCTTTTCTCTCTTGATTTTTTGTTGTGTAGTTTAATGTTGCTTGGTTGTTGAATTTGTTGTGATCCTTAATCAATGGTTTATACTTAAAAATTCATTCATATTTTTTGTGTAATAGTATCAGTATATTTTTGGCTTATTTTCATTAGAATATTTTGTTAACTTTTAACTTAATTTGTTTTGTTTGCTTAGGATATTTTTACGTTTGAATCTTTGGTTAATTTGATAACGTAATGATTTTTGAATTGATTCAGTAAATATTTTTAGTATATAGTTTTGATAAAATTTTAAATAAGGGTTTAGTGGTTAAAATTTGCATTTTTGAACCTTTTTGTGTATATATTTGTATATATATGCTTAACCGAGTGTGGTAATCTGATATTTTATTTATTATCTTTATTTTAATTATTATGATTTTTCTCCATAGATAAACAAACGAATTTCGCCAAACATTTCCCTGAAGCAATGAATTTCCAAAATTTTCCTTATGATTATCAGTCGGTGATGCATTACGACGCATATGCTTTTTCGAAATCGCCGAAAATACCGACGATGAAGCCAAGAAAGCCAAATGTGAGATTAAGGGATTTAGGTCGCGCCAAGGCTATCGGGACACTTACGGAGATTGACAAGCGCAAGATAAATTCTTTATATGAATGTAAAGAATACAAATAGCATTATTATATATATTTAGTTGTTGATTGTAAATAAAACTTATTTTTATGACTCTAAGATTGGTTCTCAATAAATTTCTTCCATTAGATGCATAATTAATTTGTAAAAAAAAAAAAAACCTAAGAGCATAGTTTGCAAACAATGAACATTAAAATAACAACACTACAAAATAAAAAGATTGCGAATAACAAATTCCGTTCACATACTATATCTATGGTAGCTGGAGGCTGAGTGGTTTTATGTTTCCAGAGGATGCTCTATTGTTCTTTTTAGCGGCAGTCACAGTCGTAGGAAATTTTAATAGTCATAGGCCTTTTTAACGCAACAAATGATTACAATACAATACAGAACGATTCGAAAATATTTCTGTAGGAAATATAATATAATACAAACTTCATTTTAATTTGAAAAAGAAATCGAATTCTTATCAATTAGTTAAGAATGTTCTTAAAATTGACTACTAGGAAAGTTCTACGTAAGATATTCTGGTCAGAAAGAAAAGTGTGCGTTGGTGAATTTAAATACTATTTGATGAACAAATTGCATTCAACTTTGAGATCTATATATATATAATCATAACATAACTTAATATATAACTACTTTAAATAAAATAAAAAATGTTATACCCTCAGGCAATTAATTTTCCTACTTATGAAACTGTTACACTTGAACAAATAAAAACAATATCTTTAAGTTAAATGAACCACGCTATAAAAATACTTGAATAATTTTCCTTATAAGTCAATTATGCATAAAATTCGTGATAACAATTCGTAAAGTTATTGAGAAAAAAAATGAATGAAAAAAATTACTTAAATTCTGTAAATTTGCTATTAATTAAGTATTTCAACAAAAGTTTGTTGCAAATATCATTTACCTAATTTTTCCTGAATTAATTATAAAATAATTTTAATATTCCAATCATTTTTTCTGAATTACCCTATTAACATAGCCATTGAGGTAAAAGCAAATCACTTATTTATAATACTGAAATGTTGAGGGATGAATTTGGGGAAACATTTTCAATAATTTCTTCCGTCAGAAAAAAAGTATTCTGTATTAAAATGAGCTTAAACGGGTATGTACATTCTGGTTTTGATTTACAACTCTATAGCAATATTATATTTCAAGTGAAACGAAATTCGAAATCCAGAAACCTTCGTTAATTAAGAAACCTTATGTCGCCTTATGTCTTAAAATATACTTCAACTATTCTATTTGTGTACCTATTCATATTTTAACAAAAAAACTACATCTTACTCATATGCTTACGAATGATGGTGCATATATATTTTTCCACTCGAGACAGATAACTAACATAGTTTAATGAAAGTTTATCAGGGTTAAATTTGTTTTTTTTTTTAAATAAAGCAATACGTTTTTTTTATAAGGAATAAAAGTGAATAAAAGTAGTTTTTACCACACTCACAGAAGGCCTCAATTCAAAGCTTTATAGAACGTTAGAGAGCATTGATATTATTAGAACACAAACTTAGGCACATTCGACACAGAAAATTGACTTTGGCTTTAAGAGCTCTTAATTTTAACTCTTAAATACCTATTCATTTAAAAGAAGTATCAAAAACGGCAACACAATGGATTGTAGAAGTAAGAAATGTGTGGGTTTAATCATAATTTATTTCGATGAGAAAGCAAGATGAAAGTAAATAATTTAATTTTAATATAATAAAAGGAAAGCAACGTTATAATTTTATTATTTTACAACTATACAATTTAGCACAATGTTAATCTTTTTCTTAAATTTTAATAATTTTTGAAAAAAATCAAGGAATTGAGTTTCGTCTTTGTAAACACTTTAGGTAATCTTGATAAATTAATTTTAATCATTAGTGTTTGAAATAAATATTATTAATTTAGAACATGCTTAACTTTTTGTCCTTAATCGAATTTTTGTGTAAATATTACACGAAAAAATGATTAAAAAATTTGCACTTATTGATTTTCTTATCAAACGCAGAACTTGAAAAATGTTTTGCCGTTGCAACATATTTAGTTTCAGAACAGGCACTATAAAAGATGACAAGGAAACTCATTTCTAATAATTTAATTCCGCTTTCAAAAAATATTATATACAAGCACTATCAGAAAAAAAGACATTATGTCCTGTCAGAAAACTGGTCACATTTTTTCACTCGTTTTATGGGCATTCATAAAATTTTCTTATTTTTTGAATATCCAATTGAGAGAAAGCTCCTTCCTTTTGTCCGAGACCGAGTGCTTTTAGAGGAACGTGTTCATCTGTGGGTCTGAGAGTCGGTTTAGATCTATCTTTAGCAAACATAAAAGCGCTGTAATGCATTATAGAACGGTAGTCATAACTGAGACCTAAATCATCTATTTCTACCGGATATAGTTTTTCGAAATTAGGCTCCATTCCTTGAAGGGGAAAAAAATATATTATTTATAAGAATTCTACACTAATCATTTTGAATCGATAAAGGTTAGATATCAATAATTCTAGTTAAAAGTTATATTCGCAGATGATTCTAAATGCGGATTTTGTATGTTACATTAAAGTTTCCAGATTTGATAGGAGGGTTGTCCAGAATGTAAGAGTACTCAGCCTCTAACTCCCGTAGAGAATTTTTTTTTTCAACAAAGCTAAATGCTCTGAATTCTTGGCAGTAGAAAGTGCTCTTGTTTGTCTCAGTCGGTTGAAAATTCTTGTTGTAGTGCAGTGTTGAAAACAGTGTCTCGAATCCGATTCCCGACAGCTGTGAGTTAAGGAACGAAATCCGGTTTCTTCTCGCGAAGGGAAACGCGCTGCTCCAGATTTGTAACGAAATATAAATTGTTTACTGCGATCGTTTCGGAACTGTTCTAATGTGTAGAAGTGGTGTCGTGAAATTAAAGTGGTAGAAAAAATTCGAAATCTTTATTTCGACATGAATAAACATGATCTCTATCTTTTGGGATTGTAAAGATATTCTCCTCATAACGGTTTTGCCGCAGGAGAAGGAGTTAATGACAAGTGGTTTGAATGTAAGAAGAATAAAGTGAACGAAGAAAACATGTGTTTACGGAGCTACAATGCACGTTCTTACTCAGCCAACGCCTCGAAGCAACGATTGGACTCTTCGTTTGGGACATCCTCAACCACCCCTCTGATCTGGCAGCTTCGGATATTCCTCTTTTCGCTTCTCTGAAGTCGTGCAAAGGTGGGTAAAGGTTTTCTACCCTCCAGAGGTCCAGAGTGATGTCAAACAATGGTCCGAAAAGAAGGCGGGAGAACTTGTAATAAAGGTATAAGAAAGATCATTTTTTTTTCTACTCAAAAAGTGCGTTGAGAAGGAAAGTGTTAAAGTTGAAAAATAGTACTTAATGTACGCATATTAATTTTAAATTTTTCAAAAATATATTACCTTTCCGAGTTTCAAGAAAGTGAGTAATTTTACTTTGTGGACAACCTTCTTAAATTAAACAATAGTTGTGAGTAAAACACTATAATTGTGTATAGTTATGACGTACAACGCGATCTATAGATTTGGATCACTTCTTTATAAATACATTAACCTCGTGACAATATACCTTATCCTATAAGGAGTTAGTTGATTGGTAATTTATACCAGTAATTCCTTCACACTTATGATACAAAGTAGTTTATATATTGCCAGCTTATATGTAAAGCAATGGAGTGCAGTAAGCATGTAGACAAACATTTCTGCGATAGTATTGATTTTTATTGAGAAGCACTAAAAATAATTTAGAAGGCCTTTTCTAAATAGACTCGATAATTAAAAAAATGTGTGCATTAATTTCTGAAGTTACTTTGTGAAATCTGAGAACTTTTTATTGAAATTAAATATGTGATTGAAATGACTATAAAAATTTATTATTTAACTTAAAAATTTGTTTTGCATTTTCTTAAGAAAACAAATTTATAATTTAAACAAAAAAATTAATAGCAATGATTATTTCCTGAAAATTTATTTTTCATAGAACAAATAAGATTAAAAAGATATTTATTTTTAATATTCTTATTTCCATATACTTTCTGTATTTAATACTAAGTGAATACTCGAATGCATGTCTCTATGTGTTGCCACTTTGAAACATACATTTTGCAACTGATATTAAATCTCAATCTTACGTGAACTCGATATTTTTGAAATCTAACTCACACTGAACGTAGTTTTTTTGCATGTTATTTTCCGAAGTTACTCTATGACCTTATCATTTCAATATGTTAATTAATCTTAAAAAACTTTCATAATATTAAGAAAGATTTAATATTATATTTGGCAAACGTAATTGAACCACCATCACTGTCCTATATATGTTATAAAAACATTTGCAAGAAAACTGAAAGTTTCCATCTTGAAAGGATTAATCCTATCATCCACGCCAAAAAAGGCAAGATCTCCCACGTGTTAAGAAACTTTTCAGCAATCAGAATTACACGCAATTATGAAACCGAAGTTGGCAAATGAAAGTACACTGAAGTGTTAAAAACCATAAGATATTTACTAATTCGCTTTTTTGCCAGACGAATTGCAGCAACTCGACTTGGCATTATCTCTACAAATCATCGTAAGTCCCCTGAAGAAATATTCAGCCATCTGCCTCAAAAGTCTTTCATAATCGCAAAAATATTGCCATTGCAAGAATTTGAGTACGAACTGACCTTTCGATCATGTCCCGTACATGTTCAATGAGATTCATGTCGGGCCAGCTAGGAGGCCAATAATTTGCTGGAAATGTTCAGAATGTTTCTCACACCAATCTCGAATAATTTTAGCCCAGTGATATGGGGAATTGTCATCCTACAAAATTTCAAACGTTGTTTGCATACATGAAGTCCGTGAAAGGCTGCAAATGGTCTACAAGCAGCTGAATATAACCATTTCCGGTGAATAATTGTTTTCAATTTGACAAAAGACCCTGTCCATGTCATGTAAAAATTGTTCCTAGCATTATGGAACCACTACCAGCTTACCCATTGCCTTATTTTCAACTTGGTACATTCTCTGTGCCCACCATCAGCTTTTACCAACTGGAAGTATGACTCATGTGATGAAACAACGTTTATCCTGTATATAAAGTCCGGCCGATTTGTTCAAGAACCTCGCAAAGCCACTGTAGCCAATGGCATGTTTTTAATAAAGGCACTCGAGCCTTATTGACAACTTGGTCCATTGTCTGTGCCCAAACTCAAGCCTTACCATAAGTTTTTAACAACTGAAACCCTGACTCATCTTACCAAACAACGTTTATCCAATCATCTAGAATCCGATGGATATGTTCACGAGTGCAGCAAAGGTACTGCAGCCAATGGCGTGTTGTTAGAAAAGGCATTCGAGTCAGTCTACTGTAGCAATATCCCATCAAGACCAAATTCAGCATCACTGTCCTCACAGACACGTCTGTCATATGTCCTATAATGATTATTTCTGCTGTTTAATGCAGTGTTGCCTATCAGATAACAATGACTACTCTATGCTGACGTCGCTGATCTCGGTCGTTAAGTATTCGTTATTGGCCAATGCGTTGTACATGATGGGAGGTAATGTTTTAAATTCTATATTCTCGACACATTCTTGAGACTGTGGGTCGAGGAAAGTTAATTCCTTAACAATTTCCGAAACGGAATTCCTTTATGTCTGATTTCAGCTAGATTCCACGTTAAAAGTCTGTTAATTTCTGTCGTACTGCCATAATCACACCAGAACACTTTTCCCGTGAATCTCTTGAGTATAAATGAAAGCTCTGACAGTGAACTAACTTTTTAAACAACTTTTAAACGATGCTACAACCATCTGCACAATTGCATGTTTTTTTTATCCTATAACTTACAGCATTTCAGTGTTAATTAAACCGAAATTGTCATTGAAATGTACAGGGGGTGGACAAAAATATGGAAACACCTTGATAAATGCATGTTTGAAAAGAAAGATTGATTTTAATGAAACATGTAGGTGGCGCTGGCGTTTTTGACTACTAACGCCACCTATACAACTTCGTAAATGTGCTAAACAGTTCAGTTGTTGTCGGAGTACTGTTAGGTGAGGTTGTCATTGCATTATGTCAGAGTTAACAGACTTCGAACGTGGGCAAATTGTTGGAGCACGTATGGTAGGTGCTTCCGTAAGCAAGGTAGCCGAGGTGTTTAGTGTTTCAAGAGGTACTGTATCGAAGATTTATTCCGCATATTTGAAAAGCGGAAAAACATCATCTGTTAAATCACAGCGCGGACGAAAGTGTGTGCTGAGTGATCGTGACAGACGATCATTAAGGGCAATTGTGACGAAAAATAAGAAGACCAAAGCTGCAAAAGTTACTGCTGAAATGAATGTTGTGTTACAGAACCCTGTGAGTACCAAAACAATTAGAAGGGAGCTTCATAAATAGGGAATTTCTGGCCGTGCTGCAATTGAGAAGCCACTCATCAGTGATGCTAATGCCCGTAACAGGAAAAGGTGGTGTTTAAGTCATAGAGCCTGGACTATAGGGCAGTGGAAGCGTGTAATATGGTCTGACGAGTCTTCTTTCACATTGTTTCCCACTTCTGGCCGAGTTTACGTCTGGAGAACGCCATCTCAAGCCTATAATACAGACTGCTTGTTGCCAAGAGTGAAACATGGCGGGGGTTCTGTTATGGTTTGGGCAGCCATATCGTGGTTCTCTGCTGGCCCCATGATAATTGTGTCAGGGCACATGACTGCCAAGACTTATGTGAACATTTTGGCAGATCAAGTTCATCCCATGGTACAAACTTTGTTCCCCGATGGTGATGGTGTCTTCCAAGACGACAAAGCCCCTGTTCACACAGCTCACATTGTCCAGGACTGGTTTTCTGAGCACGAGGAGGATTTGTCCCATCTTCCCTGGCCACCACAGTCACCAGACCTGAATATTATCGAACCTTTGTGGTCTACATTGGAACGGAAAGTGCGTTCTCGTTATCCACCGCCAACATCGTTATCTGAACTTGCCACCGTTTTGCAGGAAGAATGGTATAATATTCCCTTGGCACACATACAGGAACTGTATTTATCCATTCCGAGAAGACTGCAAGCTGATTTGGATGCCAACGGGTTTCCTACACCATATTAAGCAAAGAAACATGTTTTTTAAATGGTGTTTCCATATTTTTGTCCAACCCCTGTATGTCATGAGTACTTGGCAAATTTTGTGTTCAACTAACAAAATGTGACTGCTAAAGGGCATCATTTTCAAACAACTAATTGAAATTATATGAACTAAACGTTTCATTAAAACTTTAATTAGAGCGTTTCCAAAATAATTCAATCTTATATTATATCCAGCTATTCCGTTTAAGATTATACATGTTAATAGCGTTTAAAACGAGCAAAAACAATTGAAGATATTACTTATAATTTCAAGCTGACGGATAGGAATAATTAATTTAAAGTAAAATGCATTAATAAAATCATTGAGAATTTTTCAACTCTTACATTTTTCAAATGGCAACTCGTATTTAAAAAAACTATTTGCTAAAAAAAATTAAACCTGTTAAATATTTAAAACTAGGAAGTAATGCTTAAAAGTACATGATCATAATGACTGTCCCTTCAGATACTTACATACCTCAAAAATTATTTAGCTCAATAATTAATTATTGTTAGAATACGATTTAATAAAAACTGTAAGCTTACCGCTGATTACATTATCCCATACAACTTTGACAAACTCATCTCTATCAAACCTGGATTGTTCATGCAAGAATCCTAACGCATGCATCATTTCATGCATTATTACACCCTTTTTCATACAGTCTGGAGACTCAAGTGATAAAGACTGCACTCCCCCAACTCTTCCGAGCTCAGACCAGCATCTGAAGAAAAGGAAAAGAAATCGTAGTTATAATCAAATATGTTTTTGTAGGCGTAAGAGTCATAATAAACTCAAAAATTGTAATATGAGTAAAATACTAATATTTTACTAATTTGTAAAATAGATATCTTACTAATTTGTAAAATGGATATCTTACTAATTTGTATCATAAATAGGGTTTTTGATATAAAAGTAAAATGGGTTTCGTAATTTTTTTTTATTTGCTTTCTTAAAAATAGATTGTTTAACAATAATATATTCATGAATTTAAAAGAAATTGAAATCAATGGAAAATTTCATTCTTCTCATGATAAATAAATAATTTGAATGAAAAAATTAATTTCATTGAAGGTAACTATAATTTTTTCTTGCTTAAATTTTAATATAAAATGACAACATTTAATTTTCTTTTAGAATCCCATAGTAATTTTAAACTTATTGCAAGCTCGGAAACTTATGAAATTGTATTAATTTTGCATGGTTTTTTTTTTGTTTGTTTGTTTGTTTTAATGAGTATTAAAATTGTTTAGTTATCTTTTTAAAAAGAAAACTTTTTACTGTCAATCCTTATGCACAAAAATTAGAAACTGTACATGTAATACATTACTACGATCCTTGTTTTCTACAAATGTACAATATTCCCCATGTGTAATGATGAACATGTACGAGCTCATATAATGAAACATGTACACTGATTTATAACATATTACACGAAAAGTCTAAGTTATTATTTATATTTAAGAGGTTGTTTTTCCTCGACCTTTTTCCCATTAAAATGCGACATTGTATTACGTGGATTTTATAATGAAGTTTTTATCCACTAAAAAGGTATTGTAAAAAAATAAACATTTTTCTACTTCTTTTAATCTTTAGTTGAGATTACATATCTTACGGTCCATAGTTCATCCCCTTTTAGGAAGTACTAATAAAATACAAGCATGTTCTTATTCCCATTCTGACAAATATACTTGCAATATACGAGACTTTAGACAAGGCATTCGGGACTCCACTGAAGGACTCGTATAAAATAAATTTATAGTAGAAATAATCAAAAGCATTAGCCGATAAATAATGAACCAAATATGGATCTAAGAAGCTAAAATATAACTTTTGGAATAAGGAAATAATTTTCAAAAAATTAAATATGGTTAAATTTCTAAAAGACTACACATAGGATGCCTTTATTACTGCGTTATGAATATTTTTTTCAAGTTTTTTTTGCAAAAAGATTAATGGAAAATGCATAGATACCCCATTTCACTGTATATTTCTACATAATTGTCCTCTTCAGTCCTCTCGACCCATTTAATGCAAGTCTGTTTTTCAAACTCATCCATTGCGGAGCGTAGGAGTGCTTTTTCGCTTTCGGCTAGAAAAACAATACGTTTTGCATTCTTAAAGTAATTATGCAACAACAAACAAATATTTAAAGCCCTTATTCATTACATAGGAAATATTTCAAAACTAATTTATAGTTCAAGCAACCACAACAATATAATCAAGAAAAAGTTTCCTTCTTTATTTTAATTTTTCTTTAATCTCGATTCCGTTTAAAGTGAATTGGTAACAGATGTGGAAACAGAGACCCTCAAATATGATTTTCTGAATGAATTCAAATTTTCAGAACCAATCCTTTCTTATTAGGTCCTATATATTTTCATTTTCTATTCATTAATAACTAATGTTACATAATAATCAATTGTCAAAATTTCAATAAATCAATAAAATCTATTTTGAAGTTATTATTCACATGAGCAGACAATACAGACGCTGTCCATATAGTGTACACAAAAATTATCCAGACATTATGTATAGAAATATGTCCATTTCGTCTATATGGCATCTTTCCATACGGGATCAATATATAAGCATTTTTTCATACAGTTACATAGGTATATTTCCGTATAGTCTATGCAGACATTTGACCATTTTGTCTAAAAAGACTGATAGATTCACTCTTATAACTAATTTTACATTTTGTTAAAGGTTTTATTTTGTTCTATCGATTTTACTTTTCTATGGACTCCATGTTAATTTCCAGATTTGCTTGCACAAATAAATAAAACTGAAATGAATTCCATTTTCTAATTAAGTACATAACGGTGTTCTTAAAGGTTCTTTACCCGAAAGGTTAACGGTGTTCTTTACCCGAAAAGAAAGATTCATGTTAGAAATTATTCTTCTTTCTAAAGAAAATAAAGATTCTATCACCATTATAGTTTTATGGGAATTTAGTTTTTGGAGTGTGTCCATTTAGAGTTGGAACAACATCTAACTTCGCAAAATTAAGTCGTAGCTCAAATTCTTAACTGTTTTCAGTAAGCTGTTCATTTGTTTTCAAGTTCAGGAGTAGTAATTTTTTTAATTTTCTAGCCGAGAGTCTGTGTGTGAAATAATTTATTTCAATTTAAAAAAAAAGCTTCTTTCTGTTGTAGTTCCTATCTTGTTTAAAATTTTCTAAGAAATGTTGAACTATAATGATTATTAGAATAAAATCTGGGTTCACTCTCATCAAGACACGATTCCATAAAGTCTACAAATGTATTAAAAAAACATCTATCCTTAAAGTCCATATAATTTATAAATAAAAATACGTCTTCTTACTTGTTCAAGACATCATTCTTATTTTATACGAGAGTACAATTAATTTTATTTTTAACTGGAACTTCTGCCGTTTAAACACCATGCTAAATAAAGACTTTTGAGATTAATATCTCAAGAAAAAAAGTTTTGTGTGTCATATGTATTTTTAACAGCTTTAATTGAATGTTCTTAAAGTAAATATTATGGATTCAAAGATAAATCAGAGCAATTGTAGCCTAAATAAACATATATATATAATTATATATATATATAGAGAGAGAGAGAAGAGAGGAAAAAAACTTTGAATTAAAAAAAAATTGTAATTTTTACTTTTGGAATTATTATGATAGTAGAATCTTCATTCATTACGTTAGAATTTCGGTCTAAACAACGTCATTACGTCCTTTTCTGGTGAATCAAACATTGCAGTTGGTTAGATATTAATTGACTTATATTAAAAATTTATATTTCTATATAATTGGAATCAGGAATATTTGTAGTATAATAAGTAATTTAAAGTAGAAATATGGTTTCATGCACATATTATATTTTGGAATGTAGTGCTCAATTTTGAGAAAGTGTGTCTTTGTCCTTTAGAATTAAGGCTTTTTACCAATTTTTACTATAAAGTAAATTGCTGACTGTGATGTGTTGGATTCATAAAACTTATTAAACACAACATTTTTGTCCAAAGATGGAAACAACATTTTAAATTAATTTATAATTCTTTGGGTGATTCCTTTATTTTCTTAATTGTTTTCTTGACCACTTCAATTTTAAGTTTTTAAGCATTAGTTTATTTATTAAGATTTTTTATAAATATAATTCTTATAAATCATGTGTAATTACATAACAGTTTTTAATATTATTTTTATTTTAATTTTTGCAGTAAGTAAATTTTTTATTATCTATAATTATATAATAGTATTTAATATTATTATTTTTATTTTAATTTTTGCAGTAAGTAAATTTTTTATTATGTGTAATTATATAATAGTTTTTAATATTATTGTTTTTATTTTAATTTTCGCAGTAAATAAATTTTTTACTATGTGTAATTATATAATAGTATTTAATATAATTATTTTTATTTTAATTTTTGCAGTAAGTAAATTTTTTATTATGTGTAATTATATAATAGTATTTAATATAATTATTTTTATTTTAATTCTTGCAGTAAGTAAATTTTTTATTAAGTATTATTTATTTATAGTCCGTGTGTGAAATGAAATTGTCAAATTACTTCCCCAATTTAATGCTATCATCTTAACTTACTTTTAAAAGCTCAACCAATCTGATACCCTGCATCATAACCACAACTTTAACTTTTATTTTAAAATTATGAATCATAAATCGCATGATTTAATGTGAAAACTTTCGTTTGGATAGCCACTTTCGTTTTTTCTCCCTGATTTTTGTTGAATAAGCAAGCATGTATGTGGCCAGGTTTCGCTTTTTGTGTCTTGATTCCCATATTAAAATCTAGTGAACTTCAACGAACTTTTTAAACTAAACTATACAGTAAATTTTTCATTTTGAAAAGGAACTGTGGAGCATCAGCAAAATGTCACACACACACACACACACACACATATATATATATATATATATGTGTGTGTGTAAAGTTATTGGATTCAATATGCAAAAAACGCAATGTAATCAAGTATTAATAATACTTGAAACTAAAGTGATAGTTACTACTCTCTTATTCCAAGAATTTTTAACTTCAAATAAGTACAAAAATAAAAAACGTAAACTTACAATAAATTTCATCTAATGTATAAATAACAATTCCGTTCGGCCATCTTAACGATTTCAGTTTCGTGGCGAATCTATCCTAAATAAATTAATAAAAATGTTAAAGATAATTTTTAGTAAAAAATCTACCGTAGCTATACACCATGGAATAGAATCGTGAAAGAAGTTCCACTCATAAGCATACATACACAGAGAAAAAAAAAACAATCGAAGCAAGACAAAATATCAGGTAATATCCTCTGATTCGATTAAAGCAACATCAGTGTTTAAATTTACTGAAACTGAATTATTCCGTTAATTATACACAATGAACACTTTACTAATTCGTGATAATCGGAAAAAATATTCCGGAGCATTAGTAAAGCATTTTAACTATTTATGGCAAATGAGATTTCCAGGGTATAATAATAACTATACTGTAGTTATGAAAATAGATATATTTTAAGGAAAACTGAAATTTATTCATATGCCTCCATAATTTCGGAAACATATTAACATGAAACGAAAGAAACAACAATAAAATTACATTATTTTGTATCAGTAAGAAATGTCTCTCACAAGTAAAACGAATGAAGTTCTATACAAAAAAACTTACTTTAATTAGTTTTAAACTATTTGATTTTACATCCATAAACATTCACTTCATAGATACAACTACATTAGTTTAAATTTCCCTTTAAAATACAAATATAAAAAAGAATTAAAAATATAATTATTATAAATATATATATATACATTGATATTCACATACCTGGGTTAAAGTTCCATTCCTTAGATATATATCTCCTTGGAAAAGATGAGCTTGACCTACTGTCAGAGGAAAAAATAAAACTATTAATCCATGCGAAATACTTTTTGTTCGATTATTAGTTAGTTTAAATAAATTTACGATTTAAAAGAATAATTCTGAAATGTAATACATAATTTTTTTCTTAGCTTAACGTGAATATGTATAAATTCTTGGTGATGATTTTAAACAAGCCATATTAACACCTGTATTAAATATTATTAGTATTTATCTATAATATTAAAACTAAACCCCAATAAAGTTAGTATAATTATTCAACTTTTACTTTTGTGTCCAAATTCACTCAGAAAGAATCAAAAGCTTATCATTTTGTTGTTAAACATTTAAATTTTGTTTGTGAATGTATGTGTGTCTGCCCCTTCTATACTTCTATTCACGTTATATTTTTGTTGGCTTCTATAACTTTTTTGCCCCCCCCCCCCCTTCTAATTCCCTATCGCCATTACTGATTCTAAGTTCTATAAAAAATGACGGTGTGTATCATTCCACTTCGTTTATGTTATAAAAGTTCGTTAAGATCTGTAAATACCTTAATTTTAAGAAAATTGTTTTTTTCAATTATAATGATTATTAGTTATAATATTTTATATTAAAATATATTATTTGAAACAACACACCAGTTGATAATCCTTAGTATGAATTTTTTATCAGTTATTTATTAAAGTCGTACTCAGAAGCAACACGAGAGCTATTAGCTATGGACCTCATAATTTCGAGCTTCGGTCGACGAGGACGATACCTGAGCTGGCACCTCCCTCTCCAAATTTCTAAACGACACCAACAGGAAAACTTGGAGCCTCAACAGATTTAAAGTGTTTGCCCACACGGTAATCATCCATCTTTACACTTTCATACTGAGTTGCATCCTCAGTATGAAAGTGCGAATATATATAATGTGTTATATATTGATGGTATAGATAGCGCCCCACTTGAATAGTATGATTAGTCAGAGATTAAAGATTCTATACGGTATATAATAACGTTCAAACCCATCTCCGTATGTTTTAATTGTTTTTAAATGTGAATAGTTAACTAAAGTTTATATAAATGCAAAAAATTTTAAAATAAATATTTTATTTTTAACACATCGGAATTTATCTTCGATACGCATGCTAGTTATACATCGAATTTAGAACGAAAAAAAAATTAAAGTACAGAGATTTTTTTATCACGATTGTATAGAACATTTCAGTACACATTCGCTTCCGTGAGAGAACAAATTATTCAAATTTGTGTGAAGCTACATTAGTTCATTGCTATTTGTATAAATTTGAATTAACATGATATTATACAGAAACGTTTGCGTTTTATATTGTATGAACTCAAAAAAAAGGAATACATAAAGCACATTCCTATTAATTAGTTTACATTTTATTTCTCTTATTTATACTGAAGGTACGAGGGATGTCCGAAAAATAAGAATACTCAATTTCTTAAAAACCAAAAAGAACATATTTGAAATTTTTTTAAATTATTTTTAAAAAGTTCAGAAATTCTTATGCATACATCATATGCTATTTTTCGACGACGTCACTTTCTTATGTCTTCAAAAAAAAAAAGTCTCCCAGAACCTTTGTTGCCCATTGTGTGACGTCACTCTGGACATCATCGACGGTTAAAAACCTTTTTTTTTTACCCATAAACGACTTCAGAGAAATAAAAGTCTGAAAGAGCCAAATCAAGGCTATGAGAAGGGAGGTTGATGATGTCCCAACCGAAGGAGTTCTGAAAGTTGTTTAGTGGGGTCGTCTGTGTAAGAATGAGCATTGTTATGCAACAAACACACTCTCTTCGTTAACGCATTCCCCTTCTTTTGTTTCCCTTCGAAGTTGTTTTAGGGTTCCTCAGTACCCCTCGACGTTAGATGCTTCTCCTTGAATCAAAAATTTAATAATAAGAATCCCTTCGCGATCTCAAAAGACAGAGGCCATCATTTTTGGGACCAAAACAGGGGCTTAAATTTCTTTCTACTACTATAAGCACTCGGCACCATTTGTAATCATTAGAACGGTTCATAATACCATCCCAGTAAGCTGTTTTTATTTCGCTAAAAATCTGGAACGACGCGTTTCCCTTTGCGAGAAGAAAATGTGTTACGCTCTTCAACACGCAGCTGGCGAGAATCGGAATCGAGACTCTAATTTCAACATGGCATTACAATAATAATTTTTATCCGACTGAGGTTGATTGGTTTTATAAATGTCGCACTAGAAGCAACGTGAGAAGTATTGATGACGGACCTCGTCATTTTGATCCTGAGTCAAGTGACGAGGATGACACCTGAGCTGGCACCCCCTCTCCTAGCTTCCACACCAAGCCAATGTGCTGACTTTGAACCTCGACAGATTTTGTGCATCAACTCCGACTACACGGCGGGTCTTTTGTGACATCAAGGCTCGAACCCATGACTCGACGAAAACCGCCAGTGGCGAGTCCGCTGCCTTAACCACCAGGCTACTGCGGCCACAACAACCGACTGAGACGAACGGGCATTCTGCTCCCAAGATTTTGATATTAAACAAAATGTCTCATGTCACGTTTATTATTTCTCCCTCTTTCTTTTGCCCACTTCCTTTCAGACGCAGCAGCAGCAGTCTCTATTGTCGATTTTCAACTATTTTGTTTTCATGTCACGCAACAATTCTTCTGTACTGGGGATGCAAATGCGTAAGCTGCATGTCTCTCCAATCCATGCATATTTCTTATTTGCGTTTAACATTTGCAACGGAATTTTGAAATACCCGGTACATAATGGCTTTGTGAAATATTTATTTCAAAAAATCATACAGGAGCATTAAGCTTTTTGACATACTCAGTCTATTTTCAAACAAAGTACGGGGCCTTGGTAGTTTAGTGGTCATGGCCGCGGAATCGCTGCCGGAGGTTATCGTCGAGTCGTGGATTCGAACTTTGATGTCACTGAAGTCTCAACCGTGTAGCCTGAGCTGATGCACTTTGTGTCTGTCGAGGCTCAAAGTCCTCCCATTGGTGTGGTGCAGAAGTTAGGAGAGCGGAATGACAGTTCAGGCTCTGTTCTCATCTCTTGAACGAGGTTCAAAATTACGAGGTTTGTCACCAATAACCCTCGTGTTGCTTCTAGCGCGACGCCTTTGAAACCAAAACCAAAGAAAATCAAACGAAATTCGAATTAAATTTTTATACAGTTAGTTCAGACAACCTACTGCCCACGGACTACAGTTTTCCAGAAGTCGTTACGCCTTCGAACTGAAGTTCCACTCCCTGATCATCTATCCGCCTATTGCTATACATGCTTCATGGCTTTCGACTATAGCATCCAATGGCAATACGAGCTTTCACAACTTATACTCCAAGTTTGTTTCGGCAGTTCCTCACTCTGTCGAATACCCAGGCTTTTGTTGCCTTGATCCTAATTCTTGATAACAAATTCTTAATTATGAAAACTTCTTAAATTATGATCTTAATTTTATTTTAATTATGATGAGAGGGTAAATTAATAATCTTTAATCGGTACCTCGTAATTTTAGCCGTTACCGTTACCGTTCAGACAAGGAATGCTTTCTCTAGTTGACTTCATAATTCTTATTTTTCTCTGTAATATTGCCCCCATACTAGAGCTTTAACCATCAATTCCATTTAGGGGACAGAAATTCCCGTATCTGGTACGATGGATCTTTCTAGTAATCAGGGTACGATTCACGATTCTGCAAAAACATCGCTGCCAATGACGTGATTATGACCGCAGGATTACCTTGAAACTCCCATCCTCCCCCGGTTTCACTTCTCTACCTTAATTGTTCCATTACTAGTCAATATAGATCTGTCTCTAATTAAACAGCTATGCGATGAAGAAATAAAATGGGTTTTATTCGAATCTTAAAATATTGCAACTCAATATTTTTATTGTTATGTACGAAACCTGGTCCCCACACGTTTTTGATCCTAAAGATTAAAATTATAGATATTTATCTATCTGATACTACCTAATCAGACCCGAGTCAACACTAAACGTGTAAACTGAATCCTATTACACGTCCATTCACAGGTAACCACTCCATACTAACACTGAATCCTCTAATCTCTTCCTTACTAACGTAATCACAGTCTAGCTTCGACTGTCTAACCTCGTGAAGTATTTCCTTCACTATTTAACTCTAGAACCATCTTAAAGTCTAATTAAATAGTCACTAAATTCAAAACTCTTGTTGAAGATAGGTAAGAGCAGGACAAAATACTTAACTGACAATCAAAGAATTTACGAGGTAACTCTCTCGAATTCTTCTAAACTCAGTTAATAATATTTTACTTCCAAATAACAAAATATTAACTTATCAAATCACTCATTCCGATTCAAGCACTTCAGGTTCACTTCCGACACAAACGATCAATTACGATGCTTAATTTCAATCTGTACATCTATCAGCTTGTCGTTATCCACTACTTCTCTTCTCTCTCCTTTCAATTCTATTTCACTTTTTAGTCACCATCCCTAATTCAATCCACTTCACTTCTTATCTTCATCTAATTTACCAAATTACGTTTCAGTTTGATTGGAAAGAAACTGTGATTTTAGGCCATTAAAATTACCAAAAAGTCCCCGTGGTTAGTGAAGAAAAAATCGTGAAACGCCCAACGTCACAGCCTTCCGAACCCTCACTGTTTGTTACGACTCTCTCGTTTGAAGTCTTCGCTGCTGATAAATTCCATTTCATTAATGTTATTCGCTACACTTCATTGTTTTTATCATAAGTCATAGTTCATTCACAATAAGGTGTTCTCAAATCAAATAACGTCATAAGAAAGCCTCCAAAATTTACCTGAAGGGAGATAAACATGAGAGCCCGTTATAACCGTAACCTACAGATTGATGTAACAACATTAAATTTCCTGTTAGGAAAGGGAATGTGATACTCATGTACATTCTTCAGCGTCTTTTTAAATAACTCTAATATTGCCATGATTCTAATGTATTGCCAGGAAAATTAAAATTACTTTACATTCTAAATTTGCATTTATACAATGATCATCAATTCATCACACATCAGCTATGTTATTATTCTTTCGAGGCATGATAAATATATTGCCTCAAGAATCCTTATTGCGAAATTCCGCTGTATAACTTTATTTTGGCGTGTCAAGAGTTCTTCGTGATTTATTTACCTACTGCACCTTGCCATTCGTTAAAACCGTTTCATTTGACCCCATCTGCCCATGCGCAGTTGTGCAAAACTAAAAGGCTCCTTAATCCGATTACAGGATTTTAATCTCTATAAGTTATGCTTATCTTCAGTATTTGGACACATTGTGTTTCAGTATGGTATGTTTGATATTCTTATATACATTGTATTTAATTTTTCTTATTCTTTGCATTTCATATTGTTATATACAGCGCGTTTAAAATTTTCAAATTTTGTTTTTCTTCACAGGAATTTATTTATTTATTGAGGACTGAAATGCACTTTTTTCATTTAAAAATTTTGTTTCCTTTTCTATATCAGTTTCTTCTTTTTATATGTTTTTAATATATACGTTACAAATAAGATTTGCATTAAAAAACAGGGGATTTAAAAGAACATTCGGAGATGAAGAAAATAGTTGCGTTTTTATTAAATATGAGTATTATTAATATGCAATGACTGTTTTTCATGTATTAAATTTAAACGTCATTTAAATTATTTTATCCATTACTTACTTTTTAAAACTTAAATATTCAAAAGAAATTAATTTTTTATAATGAAATTAACATTCACAAATAAACTTTGTGATTATTAATGGTAAGAGATTAGTTGTCTGCAGAAATAATATTAAATGTTTAACTTTAAATCCTTTTTAAAGTCTTTTTTTTTTATAGAATTAAACTACCTTATAGATATTTCGGAGCTGGTTTTTTTGGAAATCCCGTGGAGGGGAAAGCGTTGTTGGCCTTGAGTGCCGCAACTGTGTCGAACCCTGGTTCAGTGGACCTGAAGGAAAGTTGACCGGTCGCTTTTTGCTGTGCCTCCCCCAACAAGACTGAAAAGACGTCTGATCTGGTTAGTTAGCAAGGCGTTTCAACTTCTAGCGTTGTTGTAGAAGAGAGTCGCTGCATACTCCCCCTCCAGTATCATCGTGATGTCACGAAGAGAAACATTGGTTTGTACATAAGGTTGATTTTGATTTTTTCAGCCATTACTGCAATTTATATACATCCCCTCCCTATTGAATTGAAATTTATTTGGAACAGTTTCTATTTGAGTCATCGGCTATCTCGTGTTGAGTGGCGGGTCTCGTCCACACGGGCGCCAGAGACGGAATATGACTAGTCATGACTTATGCGAAGTTGTCTTTAGTTAGACATACAGAGGCAAGTGTTTTGCGTCGGGGGCATATGCAACCAGCAGCTATAGGTTGTGCCGCCATCTAGTGTTCAAGTCCTGAGTCACCACTACGGTGCTTAGTTTTCTCCGAGACATCGGGGGATGTTATTCTACCCGTGCCTCGTGGAGGGGGAGAACGTCTTTGTTGACCTTGGACTGCTAGCGTTGTTTCGATACCGGTCGCTTTTTGCAGAGCCTCTGCCAACTAGGTTGAAAAGACATCTCATCTGGCTAATTTGCGAGGCGTTTTAACTTCTAGCGTGGTTGATGAAGAGAGTCGCTGCAATACTTTTCCAAGCAATTACAATTTCCTTTAAATGAGAACTTTTTAATAAATCATTCAACAAATTCTTAATATTATAAAAAAAAAGAGGTATAGGGTAAAAGGAGATGCAGTGGCGTAGTGATTAGTGTGTCTGACTGCTAGAGCTGCAGACCCAGGAGCACTTCCAAGTGGCTTCAGCTTGGGTAACTGGTCATAGGTCAACTCAGCCCAACATCCCTCTGGGGTCACTAAATGAGTAACAAGTGCCCTTGGAATGTTAACAGGGGGTCCAATGTCGGGCTAGGCATTCGGCCTGAACACTATCACCCATACCGAAAGGCTACAGAACGGGTATGGGTAGTGTCTGGTATGACTTCTTAGACCTGAGAAGATTTCAACTGAACTAATATAGTAAACGAAATGGAAAATTAATTAAAAATATAAAAGCAGAGCATGTGTGCGTGCATTTAATCTATAAAACATTAACCAGATAGAGGATCATATAACTCATAACTTTAAATAATTCGAAAAAATATTGTAACAACAAAGTTAATAATATTTCGTATTTTTTTTCTATTATCACCATACCACACATTTTAATACCAAACTAAAGCATACTGGTTTATTTCCTGGCCGCGGTACCCTGGACTTTCATACGGTTACTTTCTGTTTCTTGTTTTATTACTTCCCCAAAAGAAAACAACAAAAAAGGTAAGTTTCAGGTAAAAAGCAGTTGTTCGTAATTTTTGCGTCTTTTGCAACAAATATGCAAAAATTATCATTTTTTTTTATATTTAATTGAAAAACGGGTTTACCTCTAAATCGCAGAAAACGGTTTAAAAATGACATCCAACCAAATAGATAAAATAATTTCTTTCGAATTCATGTGCTGCCGCATGAATTTTACTGAATAAAAATCCAAATGTGTTGCGGGAAATGTCTTTCTTTTGTTTATTACACCTTTTTGCACTACTTCACAAACTTTCAACTGATCGCGTGTAATCTCTTTCGTATCCGGATCATCTCAAGACTGATTTACCGTAAAAATCTAATTAAATAGTCAATAAGTTCAAGGCACCAATTATAGAGATGAAAGAGTAAGACAACACAGTTTTTAGCTATTAACATAGAATATCCAAGATCACTCACTCTCTTGAATCCCTCTTAACTCAGTTAATCCTAGTTTATATACAAATAATAAAGTATTACCTTACCAAATCACTCAATCCAATTCAAGCGCTTCTTGTTTATCACATACCCAACTCATATAACTCTCTAACCAAGAGTCACTCTAATCCAAAAGATTAATCACAATGATAAAATCTGAATTAGTATTATCTTTCAGCTTATCGTTATCTTCTATCTCCCTTCTCTTTCAATTCAATTGTATTTCGCTTATATGTTATTGTCTCTAATTCAATTTCCCATACTTCTTATCTTCATCTACTTTACCTATCATATTTCATTTTGGTTGTGAAGGAGTCGTGATTTTATGAAATTCAAAGCATGAAAGAGTCCCCGAGGTTAATAAAGAGAAAATTGCGAATAGCCTAACGTCCCAATCCTTTTCTTCCCGGCAAGAATGAATCTACATTGCAAAACGGCATCAAGCCATTCTGAAAATCTCAAAACTTGATATTCATTGCGGGAAAATTCCGAGTTGTTTTCATGTAAAAATTGAGAGCTAAACAGAAATACAGCAAAATCCCGTTAAATCGAAATTAATTAACCAGAACCGGGTTATTGAAAATTAGGGTTAACCGTAGGAAGGGGGAAATGAAATAGAATGTAACGTCCTTACAGAAAATCATCTTTATGTTGAAAAAAATAGAGTATATGAATCATATTTGCAGAAGATAAAAACTCCCACTTTGTAAACAATAGAAGGAAGGCTTAAAGTTTTATTGTATTTTTCATGTAAACAATGTGGCACAATATGATATCTATTACTGGAAGTAAGAGGTGTATTTAAAGTTTTGTTGACTTGACACTGAATATTTGTAAAGTTCCTCATCCAATTTCCTTTCTTATAGTTCCAACCATAGTTGTTGGAAGATTTCGGTAAATAATAATAATAATAATTTTTGCAAATACGTGGAGGAAACAAATAAATATTTTTATGGAAATTCGATGACCGCATCTCAGATTAAAAAAGAAATTTGTTCAGGCAGACCGATCCGGTGTTATCCGGAGATCCGAGTTAAAGGGGTCGACTTCATAAGGTTCTACGGTAAGATTAACAGTACAAGTGTAGCCAAGAAAAAAACCGAGCCAAACTGGCAATGCATCCCTGCGAGAAAATTCGCCAAGACAAGATTGGAGTCAAATGATATGGTTATATTATGAAAGTACCGAAAAGTTACAACACTGTTAAGTAAGATCCATATTTCTTCTTTCATCAACTTCATTAATCATTCTTTAATTTTACATCAGTCAACGCCGCATACATATGAAAGGTAAAGTTGGGACGAATTACGGGGCCCGGTTCTCTCAAAGGGTGCGCCTCGCCTGCAGGGGGGAACCTACTAACTAGGTGATAATCGTGATAATAATCCGTATGTAAATAAGAATATTAAATTAATCACGTTTTTAGGTTGATAAGTTCTTTAAGGTACAAACCTCCAGTAACTGAAACGCTAACCTCCTCATCCTCAGATCTGTTTCCCATCTCTTTTTAAAATTTTGTGTTACAAAAGCAAAGTTTAAGTAGAGATATTGAATAAAATACTACAATAAGCAGTTATCTGTCATTTAGCAATAAAAATTACGAGAAAATTTACCAGTCATCTTTCATGTTTTGTGTTTGTGTGTTTATTATCCAATTCGCTATCATGTTCATGTTTAAGAATATCTTCAGGGTCAATACCAGCGTCGCTAGATTGAATGATTGTCCCTATTTACGTCATATAGAGCCCAACATGAGCTACTGGCGACAGTGATCCCATCATTACAAGCTGTCAAGTGACGAGGATGGCACATGACCTAACTATCCTCTCTTTTAATTTCTACACCTGCCGAAGACTTAAAGTCTCGTCAGATTTCGTTTGTTCAGAAGTCCATAAAATAGAATAAAATTAAAGATGTTGTGATAAGTCTCCCTTCAAAGACACAAAAGCATCCAATATATAAAAACACATGTACGACAAGGAAAAATAATTTATGAAATAATGTCTAATGAAGAACAAAATTATTCAAGCGGATGATTTCAGGAATTTAATTATTTTGAAACCTCGTACTTTTAATAGCTTTTCGTTTTGACTATAGGTATTTTCCAAATGAATTGTTTGATTTCAAAATAATAATTTCCCTATAAAATCATTATCTAAAATCACGTTTTATAAAACCGTTCTTTTGATATATTAACAGGCTTTAATCATTTTTGTTAAGACTTCCACAATTGATATGAAGAAGTTTTTCGGAAAAATTTTAGAAACTTGATTTAAAATCTTTTATTTTCTATTAATTAGTTTAAAAATCACGTAGAAAGTTGGTGTATATTTCAATACTGATAGAAATTTTATGAAAATGCAATTTTTAAAATTTTAAACACAATGAGCATTATAAAAGTTATTTAGAAAGATGAAAAATGTTACAATCAAACAATACAGATATTTTCACAAAACATTCTTAATATCGCATATAAATAAAGATAACTCGTATTGAATTCGTACAGATCAGATAAAAATTTGAATATCCTTACTCTCTTCATAAAATTTCTTAAAAACTTGACTTCGCGCAAACTTTTCAGCATAATGTCACAAGTCAGTATCAAAAATTTGTAAATAGTTAAATTTCATCCATACAATAGTACACGTGTAATAATAAGATACCCGATTAGGTATTTATATTCTGATCCATCGAAACTCGCGAAATAATCAATCATTAAGTAATAAAATAGAAACCCAGGCAATTCTTAAAATAGTTTTATTTTGTGTAAGAAGCCAATCAAAAATAAATGTTTGTATTATGAAAATTAGAGTTTAGTAACACGGACCCTCATCCTAACTGAAAATTCTATTTATCCATATGGCTGCAGCAGTGGATCCGTGGGAACAATAATTATGTATTGGATCAAGTTCATTATCAGTCATTTGTACTGCGCTGTTAACTTCTTATCTCCTCTCTTCTGTTCAACAAGTCCAACCTGTCTATCTTTGATCAAAATTAATTACGCTAATATGTATACCAATACTACATAAGTCATAGTTCATTCACAAGGCGAGGTTCTTCCTAAAACTAAGACTTTGGTTTGGAAGCGTTAAAAGCGATACCAACAGTTTCTCTTTTTAAATATGTTTTGGAGATTTTTATTACTTAGAGGTATATTACCCTGATGATGATGGTGCAATCGTCAGCATTGAGCATACATACTGCATTGACTTTGAGGGTAGTCATGCACAAAAAGTCTATTTGCGGACTTCTGAAATCCTACTTGAATGTGGTTTAAACAGGTTGGAGTAATCAGTTTCGACTGGAAGGGTTCTACTTTTAAATAATTATTGATAGTAAGAGTTAAATGAGGATGAATACAATTTGAGTTATTTCTGTCAAGAAATGAATTAATTATATCAATATTACATAAATCAGATGCTAATATATTTTCCGAGTTAGTGGTTTGAAAAATAATGTCAAGTTTATTTATTTTATTTAAAACCTTCTTTCAAAAACTTGGACTTTTTGAGCTTTAATTTTAGTAAATCCATTTTATTAGATTTATTTTGAAACACATGGGGTTTATAATGGCACCACTCCCCACTAGTTCTATATTTCCTTGTTCAAATTTCGAACAACTAAAATTTAGATATTAAGTAACAGATAAAACCACTTATTTTTGAAAATTCTAACAACATGCGTAAGATTTAATGAAATAACATTTGAATACAAAATGTAATTCAGTGCACAATTCTGAATTTCATTTCTTAAACATTACTATTTAATTTTTAAAGAATTAATATGCCTTAAGATCAGTCTGGTTTTATTTGCTTGGAATTTCTTTGAGAGAAACTTTGGCTTTTGGAACTCGATTCTTGATAAAGGAAGATTTATTTGACAACCAGCACATTTTATTTCACGTTAATTTCGGTTAAAATTTGGAAAATTAAGTAGTCAAATAAAACAACTTATCATCAGAAAAATCTACTTTTCAAACAAAATTAAGAACCAGTATCAATTCAAATACATAACTATATTTAAATATTATTGAAATAGGTACTTACGATTCTCTAGAGGAGAAATTGACTTAGAATAATATTAGGGCTGCTTTACAAATCCTGCCAATAAAATCTACCAATAAATTTAGCGAACATCTTTTAAGGAAATACTTTCGTTTGCAAAATGTTCTTGATTAAACAAACTTTCAATTGTATCATTTTATCTCTGACTGGATAAGACCCACCTGCATGAGATTATTTTAAAGCTCGCGGAATAAAGTATCAAGCTGTTTTGTCTAATCAAGCAAATTACGAGGGAATAGAGTTTATTATAACTAACAAAAACCAAAATATCTAGATAAAATTTATTTTGCATCTTAATTGATCTTTAGATGCATAAGATACCATTCATCTATTCATGGTAATTTGTTTAGTTTAAGGAAGCAGTAGTTTGAAATAACCTGCTATTTGGCGAAAATAAGCTCAATCTACTGAGTCCTACAATGGCGACAGCTGGTCAAGAACGGCGAAAAATATAACTCTGAAAATGACTATGTAGAAATCTTTAGAAAATATTTAGGATTTTGGTATTGGTCTGTTATGGCGCCCGATTATGATTACGCCGTCGTCGCCAAACTCGTGACCTATCTTTTATTACCTTTCCATGGCAGTATTTCTTAGTCGCTTGGCGATTAATCATCAGGCACCGTGATTATAATAGACTAAGTACACCTAGTTTCTATATTGGATTTTAGTAATAACAAACTTTACGATGCCATCTCGTTTTCGAAGATCATCTTTAGATTAATTTCTGATTTAATGTTGTGGTTAAAATTCGTATAAGGTGAAAATTTGGCGACTTTGACAGAAGATTTTGGCGATTTTCCAAATAAGTCGTCTAATTATTTCAAGGTTTACCAAGAAACATCATAAGAGTTGATAAGAAAGTTTACAGTTAAAATAGTTATCGAGCCGAAATCTTCACATTTAAAATTGAACTCTACTCTCGACTTTTAAACTGTCTTTATGAGTATTCTGCATCATTTACAAGACAAAAATCGAAAACACAAACATCTCTGATTAACTAAGTACGTTACCTGAAATATAAGCATGCAATTTTATGTAATGATATCCATACACATGCTGGTCACGCTTATTTTTATCAAAGGAACGTTAAATTTAGAAACGAAATATAATGTTGACTTTGCATATTAATTATCATTTGAAAACTTCAATTTAATTTACTCCCTAATCTAATTTTAGAATAGTATATCTAATATAACAACACATGTTTCCATCAGCCCCCTCTGCAGTAAAGAGTACTATCAATTCAAAATTATTACGAGCAAATTTTAAAGAAAATAAAATTAAGTATTCAAATCTATATTATATTTTAATAAGGATTATAACAAATCAATATCAAATTACAAATACAAGTGCATATGTTCACTAGGGGTAAAATAATTTATTAATTTACAATTTTCAATGATGCATCTATTAGATTACTCCTTGTTCCTTTTAAAATCTAAAGCAGGGCTTAATAATGTATAGCAAGTATAAACATTACTTGAAATTTCGTAATATAATCAAATTAGGAGAAAAGTGGCAAACTACAAATGACTATTAATAGTTATTTTGTGGTAATAACAATTTCATAATTGACAATAAATAACCATTTTTCCTATTTTAATTAATCTCTTAAACAATATACAATATTGAAGAAAAATATTTGGTACAGACTAACCCATCCTCTTACGGACATTCATAAAATTTGTTTTATCTTCTTAATATCTAGATCTGTGAACTTGCTCCTTCATCTTGACCATGTGAGCTCTTTTAAAGATACGCTGTCATCTGTGGGTCTGAGAGTGAGGGAAGTGCCATCTTTAAGAATACATCAAGCTCTATATTCATTATGGAACGTCATCATAGATGAAACTGAATCAAGCCAGCTCAACAGAGTTTCTCGAGAATTTGACTCAAATTCCTTAAGGAAAACAAACAAAATAATGAGTTTATATATATATAAAGTATTTATAATGTAATCTTTGAGCTATTTTACATTAAAGAAAATTATACTAAAATTGCAAATTATAATCAGTAGAAAACCATTGCAAAATTTATTAAAACCAAAAAGCTGCAAGTCACTGCAGATTTATTTCAAAATAATATGCCTCTCTCAAATATAAAAACCTTTAGAATAATCAATTTAAAAATAGTATCTAAATTTATAACTTTCAAAATAATTGAAAAGGCGTTAATTATTTACTGAAATACAATTGATGCATAATTATTTAATTCAAAACAAACATAAGCCATTTAATTTGAAAATTACAACCGAGTTAACACAATGTGCCCAAACTGTAATTCAAATAAAGAAAGGAATTAAGGAAAACAATGGAATGTACAATTCAAATACTGTCCCAGACTTTGGACAGAAAGAGTGTTTTAAATATTGTATCCTTCTCAACTTCAGTAATTACATTATCAGCCAGCAGTCTGGGTAAAAGGCAATGAATTTAGTTCTTTTTAGTTTTATTTACGTCATAGAAACTTGGGGGCTATTGGCGAAGACCTGTAATTCTGAGCCTCAGTCAAGTGACGAGGACTGACACCTGAGCTGACACCTCTCTAACTTCACCACGCCAACTTGGCTCAATGAATTTAATGTCATCAGCCCGGCAACATGGGGTCTTTAGCGGCCGAAACAGATCGCGACTGAACGAAGCCATGACACGAGGTCGAACCATGATCACTAAACCGCCATACCAAATATTGATATAAAGCCTGTCAATTTTAAAGATGGATGTTGGTGACCTGGACAAATAACAAATATGATGTGGTGAAAGTTTTACTTACCATTAGTAGAGATGCTTAATGTTCCACTTAATGAGACTACAAATGATGGTTTCGACGCTCTACCTCCCTTAATGGTAAAGAACATTTCAGAGTTTGCCACTGTGCAAAGCGAATTTGGGCTAGCTCTCCTCAATCTAGAAATTTTGTATTTTTGGTATTTTATTTTGGAATAAGTTAAGTTGTGGGGTGAGGGGTCTTCGATCTCCTACAACAGTCTAATTAAATGAATAAGTTAAGGCCAATTATGAAGCCGTGGGGGACGACGTGTCTATTATCTGTCAAAATATACCGTCTCTCTCGTTCCTCAATTTTGGATTCTAGTTCATGCTCGATAACCAAAGTCTTGACTTACAATTTACTCATTTCGATTCAAACACTACTCCTAGATTATAGAAGTTTCGTTCTTTATTCTTAGCTCAATTCACTTCAAACGACTTTCGTGTAACAGATTATTGTGATGTTCACTTCAGTTTTAACATCTAGGTAATCGTATCTTTATTCAGTTCTATTTCCTTTCAATGCTATTTGCTCATCTTATCTATTAATTTAATTCCACTTCCACATCTTATCTTCCTTTTCTTTTCCGAAACATTTCATTTTGACAGGAGTTGCAATTGTGCACCAAATAAAATTACCAAGGGTCCCGATGTTAGTGAAGAGATGCAAATAGTCGTTAAGTTGAAAGCAGGTTAATCAAATTATTCATCTAGATTTTAAAATTTTATAATTTTATAATAATAGAATGATGAAGTGCTTTCACACAGATACAAATGGAAAATTAAATGGTTTTAAAAGTGTTCGATACAACTTCCCTTTAGTTACATTACAATGTCAGGTTCGACATGTGGATTGCAAACGTTATGAAGTATCAGTGGTGGTGGGCGTACATCCAGCATAGTCGCTGTTTAGTTCAGTGTAGTTTTGAGTATAAATTGGCACCATCACCTGTCCAAAGACCAGCTGATATCAGTCCTCTGGTCCCTTTCAGTTAGATCATTTTCTGCAGCAAAAGCTTCTAAAACCGATTTCAAATAATTTAAAGACTTTAGAAAGGCCATCCATTGTTCACAACAAACTTCTGGTTTCACTTTGTATTCTTGTATTATATCATCCTGTATTTTGTGTGATTTAAAATCAGTTTTGGTCTTTGTTTAGCTGATGGTCAGTGTTTAACTTGGCCAGATGTGTTCCATTATCATAAAGTCAAATCTGGGTTCAAATTAGTAAATTTTATTTTCAGCCAGAGGTTCAAATTTTGAAGCAGCTGAACTAGCAGGCCATTTGGTCAATTATTTGGTGATTGAGTGACTCTGAGGCAGACAAAATGTCTTCAATAGACACTTTAAGGTTGTTTTAAATCTTGTTGAGGCCGCTCACTTACCGTCATTATGTTGCTCCACTTACTGGGACGTATTCATCCTATCAAATCTGGTTCTCATTTTAAAATCCTAAACGTAAATATTTCAGTGCATTTATCCACTTTTCCATACAGTCTGGGAACTCAAAGTGGGACAGCACCATTTCTTCCCACAACAGATCAGGTAGCACCTGTTAAAGGAGCCATTAGATAGTATTTATGACTCATTTTCTTGTCTAACAAAACAAATGTGTACTACAAAGGCTGTCTTCAAACTGTTTTATGGAAATAATCCCATTATTATTGAGAAAATAATTAGTTTGTCAAAATGGGTAAATGAGTTTATTTTTACCATTTCAAACTTCATCACACCTAATCCTCAGTGAACTAAAATATGAAGTTAAAACCTACTTTCATGGTGAAAGTGTAGTAAATTGATGTATAAGCTTGCTGCAAATAATTATCGATGAATGTTTTCAAGATAAGTCTTTTATTCAAAATTAGTGTATTTTCTTAGTAGAACTTGTAGATTCACACGAAGGTTGCTTCCTCTTCCTATGTTGTGATTTGATAATTGCAAAATTCTGTTGTGTTCTCGTTTTGAAAAACCAACCATGTCACTTCCTCTTTGTGTATGTCCTTTTAAACTAAAAGCAAAGTACACACACTTTAAGTCAATCTACAATTTGCATTTCAGATGTATCAATTTCTTTGGCAACATTATCTTTAAAAATTACTGATCCATATAAGGACCAAGTACATTTAAAAATCCTTCTAACAAGCGTATATTACAAATCATATTAACAGACTTATTTAACAGTAGCAAAATTAGACACTGTCGTCAATGTTGTAAACTATAAACTTCTTGATCCTTAAATTTCGTCTATCAGCCCAAGCAGTGCAGTGGATGGTGTGATTTCTACTCACTGTCCAAGAATTCGATTTCCTATCTCGAATAAAATTCATCAGTGAGAAGCATTTTGATATTTACCCAAAATCCTGTTGATTATCAGGAGGCTATGGATGTTGTTGAGCATTATGTTTCACTTTTGCCAAGTGTCAAACTTCACCTCATGTTATTTTCTTTAAAAATATGTTTCACTTTTCCCTTAACTATTCGGTTTCCTTCATCATTCAATTTTGTGCTTTTAACAATAAATTTACGGCATTGAAATCATTCAAAATCATTTGAAATGCTGATTATTTCCATTATACAATAGTATTCTACTTCAGGAGTTGTTTCCCAACCTCCACAACAGTTCGATGATGATTTTAGAAGATCTGCCTTCTACCGACCGCCAGCTGATGTCGTGGGTTTTCGGTTCCTCGATCGGATGAACTATAAAGTGAACTAAGTTCATTGGTTTCTTCTTTTCCTAGCTTCACCAAGGTTCCATTCTGCATATTTTGAGTTTCAGTAGGACACTAAGCTCTGTCTAACGGAATTTCGGCTTGAATTCATCTTTTATTGATCTATTTGGATATGAAATAAATGCATTGAAAGAGCAAAAATAATCTCTTCTGAAGTACTTTTCCTAAGATTTTTAAAATGTTACCTTCTTGACCTGTGATTCGTTTATGAGTTTCCGATTCTTTAAGAATATTTTCAAATATTTTAGTAGGAAAAATGTATTCCACAAATAAAGTAGTCTTTTTGCTCTCAGGCCGATACATTCAAATGATCAAATAATAAGATAAATCGAAATTCTCAGAATCTCCTCTAATCAAAATAATTCTAAAAGAACCTTAAACTCGTCTAGGTCATTTGGTTGTGAACGTAATGTGTAATCTATGATTTCTACCCAACAAATCATACTATTTTACCTGTTGAACGTGAAAAGTGCTGCAAGGAAAAAGGCTTATGTCAGTGCTCCCTCAATTTTGAAAATATTTTAAATTTCTTGAAAAAGAAGCGAGGCTCCACTAACGAATAATTAAAGTACAAGTAAACCTATTTTTCGAAATCGGAGAAATTCCTGGCTTTCATAATTCATTGCTCTTTCGGACACTTTTGCAATAAAATAAAATAAATAAGAATAAACTTGGCTAGATATATAACCATGTGTGAAACCACTTCTGCGACGCTGCTTGGGGAGAAAAATTTAGTGACACTTTCTATTGAATGAGATATTTCCATTACTAAGTAGAATTTTATGTTTTCCGCTCGTTTGATAATGCTGAATATTCTTTGAAGGCCCTAGTCTTCTGTGACACTTGCTCTGACATTTTCAAATGTCTAATTTTGAGGCATTGATCAGGTTTTTGAAACCATCCATTCGTCAATAAAATGATCTTTACTTCTGGCAAGTTCTTCATTTGATATGTTCAGTTATTATCAGTCCTTTAAATCTTCAAGGTGTTAATCAACAAGCCTCAGATCTATTCGTGAAAACTCAGGGTTTGTCAGTTCATGCGGGCCACCCCAAGTCTTGTCTTGCTTTTTCCTGATGCTTGAAACTGTCTACATTTTCTGGTGTTGCCGTGTATCATTTCGGAGAATTTCTTTCACCTTATCGTAATCGTTCGTGATTTCTTCTTTTCACATGCAATGTGCATGCAACATCATAATAGTCCAGTCAGAGGAGAAGTCAAATTTTCCTTTTGATTTCAACTCACTTTTAGCTTGTCTCTCAAATAACACTAGATAAACTAATATCGTAATTCTTCGAATCAATTTTGGGAGAAAATTTTATCCTCTTATTCTAATTCTTTTGTTTTCTAAACATGAATTTTGGATTTCAATTCCATTTCTTGTGTTTCAAGTTCATCATCACTTTCTCATCTGTCATATTTGCCCCAATCTGCGTGAGCAATTCTCGACAAATTCTCACTCTTCAGTTTTCAAATAGCACTCCTTAAATGCATACTGTCATCTCTGAGCATTCTCATTTCTAGGCGACGTATTGCAAGTCCTCTTTTTCCTTTTCTCTAGGAAAGCCATTGCAATTCAAATCAAAGAATGAAATTTTCACAAAATTTACTCAATTCAATTAGAATTCAACTCTATATCCTGGAATACTGCACCAATGTGGTGTTTGGTTGTGGTTCGAAGATAGTGGACAGTGAAAAGGGAGAAAACTTTAAAACTTAACAACTTTATTTAAAGATTAAAATAGGCTTGTAGTACTCCCAGAGCCTACTCATCTGCTTTCATCCTAAAAGCCTTCTTTTCTCCCTCATCTGGGAGATTCATTACTCGGAGACAGGGCACTGTGTACACACATATATATGCTCTCTCCTCATATATATAATCTATTTAATGGAAAGAATTTATGGGTAGGATTAACACAGAATGTGAGCCGGAACTTCAAGTACAGCCACATACGTCATAGATGTTCTGTGATTTCCCTTGGTCATGCAAGACAACATCTAGGTGGCAATCATTTCACGTCATTCTGAAACATTGTGCAGCCATAAGACATTGCAAATGAATACTTCAGAGTTCTTCAATTGTTTTTGGCCTGTACGTAGCATGCTCTTTGAGTTCTTAATTTTTGGGGGCATGGAGAGCTTGGCCTGGGCCAAAACAATTGAAGAACTCCAAAGTATTCATTTTGTGCAGCATCAGTGGCTGCACAAATGCTTCAGAATGTGCGTGAAATGGTTCTTACCCTAGGTGTTACCGTATGACAGAATCACATAGACATCTATGACGTATCTTATACAAAGTACTGAAGTTCCGTCATTCTGTGTTAATCCTGCCGATAAATTCTTTTAAATAGTTATAGCCGTTGTAATCCTTATGTGGTTTTGAATTACCCTGTATTCATCATCACCATAGTTTCTTTTGAATTAATGCAGCTCGTAAAGTTATAATAATTAAATAAATTACTCTCTAGAAGCAGTTTGTGTTACTACTTCAAAAGTTTCTGAACTCGCTTTATGGTCCTCTTATCTAAAGATTTAGCTATCATGAAGTGTTTTCAATTCTGATTCAATTTAGTTTATCTTCAAGATTCAAAGTATTTATGTTTTATTTAAACATCACATAACAAAATTATTTAAAAACATTTTACTGTAATTAACTGCTAAATACAAGAGAACTATGTCGAATAATGTCGGATAAAACAAATTTGGAACTAAAATTATATGAAACCTTTGTGGTTGCAAGGAAAAATAATAGATTTAATTCTAGTTCTTTCTAAATTATCTAAACTGGTAGCAATACTTAGTATTGGAGGGAAGAAAGTTTCTGTGTTAACAAATTAAAAATATAATACGAATACCCCATTTCACTGTATATTTCCACATAATTGTCTTCATCAGTCATTTCGACCCATTTTACTCTGACCTTTTCAAATTCATCCATTGCTGGTGTATGAGCTTTTCGCTTTCAGCTGTAAAAGCAACACAGAATGCAATTCGATAATTGTATAAACAAACCTTTATAATAACACATTGAAGAAAAGTAATTTCAAAATAAGGTGGATTAAATTCCATTCTGATTAGTCAAGAAATCCGCAAAATGGAAAACATTGTACCTCTGTTTGACATTTAGTTACATCTTCTTGAATTTCTTTATTTTACTCCTTATTAACTTCCTCCAGACCCAAATTCAACTTTGAACCATTTTAAGTTAAGTGGTATCAATCAGTTTTAAATACACTTCTGTAAAATGCTGAAAAATGTTAAGAAAATTATTTTACAATTTTAATTTTGAAATTAGTGTCTCCTGGAGGACGTGGAACAAAGTGACATCATAATGCTAATTTAAATATTTCATAACGTCTTAATTTAATGAGTAATTCATAATAATTAGCATAAGAGCATAATGTTGAATCACAAAATATTAATGTCGAACTGTTTGCAGAAGGTCTAATTTCCAAAACTTATCATTCGTTCCTTTCTCTCTCTCTTTATCTTATACTATTAAATAATTTCTCAATTTTAAGTTGTTTTTATTGAAACTCGCGATTTCAAGAATGTTGTCTGCAGTATGGGGTTATAGTTTTTCTGCCCAATACGATTACTGGAAATTTAAATTAGAACATAATTACAGTCACTAATTATGTTTCATTTCATTCTGACAGATACAGACACTTTCCTGTGTCTTTTAAATATCTACGGTGAACTCAGTCAGCAATAAAGAATATCATTCAAGCTGAAATACGTACCATAATTATATTACAAATCGAGTGATTTTGATAACCATTGACCCAATGTCGCCTAGGCGACTTATTGAAATAACAACGTTCTAAATCAGAAGTGGGAAAATTTGAGTAAAATTAATAATCTGATACATAAAAGCAAGTTTAAGAGATTCAACAATTGTATTTAATAATTTTTATTATAAATAAAAATCTGAACATAACGATGCGCAGGCGTATAATTTTTCTCTCAGAAACACATTTTCATTTATAAATAAGCTACGAATGCTAAATGTTCACTAAAATCATTTTTCGGAACTACCGTCTATTAACAAGAAAATTAATTAATTCCTGGATGCCAATGGCCTTTTATTTAACTTGGCGGCATTTTTGAAAGTGTTGTTTAGTGTCTCCACCACAGACGACGATGAGACTGAGGAGGAAATTTTCTCTTAACTAGAAATTTTGATTAACATATTACGAATTTAAAGTGCAGGTAATAACAATATCTCTATTTCGTTTACTGTATAGGAATCGCTAACAGCACATGTTTGATACAAGATTTTGTTTAAAAACGCACAGTCGAAAAATTTGTATTCAGATTAGTTTCTACCACTTAATTTTAAAATCTGGAAATTAAAAATATTATAATGCATTATATTTTACGATAAGGTAAAAATCAATTACAGTTTGTGGACCCAAATTACAGTCAGACAATAAGTTTCAAAACCGCGATATAAAATTAATGTAATTTTATTGCTATAGATTTCAATATCCATATGAGTTTTCATATGCTTTTCCAACCAATACGTAACTTCA
>BMAW01057283.1:42575-129405 GCA_019974015.1 Nephila pilipes | reverse complement strand
GATATTACGTATTGCTAACCTCGCCATTTTGAACATTGGTTAAGTGACGGGGACGACACCGAGCTGGCAACCCCCCCCCCCTTCAACTTCCAGACCAAACTTCTAACGGAGGACATTGAGCCACTACAGATTTAATGTGCTTCAGTCCCGGTTACACAGCGGGTCTTTAGTGGCCTTCTAACCTGCGATTAGACGAAATGCGCGATTTTAATACCATAATCACTTGGCTAATGCGACCAAAAGTCTGCTTAAATAAAATAATATTATGCCAAATGTTTTATGCTGCATTGCTAACTAAGGGCACCGCACTCTAAAAAAAATAACTTAATATTATTGAAAAAAAATTATTAGCCATATTTTAATAATGATTTTAACATTTGTACAAAATATTAAATCCTAAATACGCGTTTAGAGAGAGATTAAATTTTTTTTAACTGTGCGCCAAATAGGATGGAGGATCGAATCTTACGACCTTAAAGGCAAACCTGGTCATCTAAAAAGAGCGACAAATAATTCCTATATTAATGGTCCGCTACATTGCTGTTCGTTGTTGTGAATTGTTCAGACATTTTCCTCTCTTTGCCTCACCAGGGGTACACAACTTTCAAGTAATACGCGTTGCAGAAGAGTATACACCAGCAGAAAATCCCTTGAGACTTATTGGGCACCATCCCCAACTTTAATCTGTTCTAATAGAAGAAGATAAGCAAATATTCGACAAAACAACTTCCCCTTCCACCAGCTGACGAATTTCTCTATCGATGAACAGGGCTAGATAAACACCTATTTTCTCTCTCACACCGCTCACCGAATAGAGCCTCTTAACCGACGAACGATCGACCAGCCTGATTGCGTTCTCATTGCCGTAGAATGCATTGGCAAGAAATAGATTGAGCGGTTCCTGAGGAACCAAAGTAATAAGAGGAACTTCTGCGATCGAGTTCTTATCTTGGCCGAGCCAAAGACCTCGCAAAGCAGGTTGAATTAGATGACCTGTTTTGCAGGTCTTCTGTTAGACCTCAAAAGCAGGTTGAGAAAGGTAGAGTTTACGTTAAACGATTCGAAACCGGAATGGGTCGCTCGTGACCAAAATTTTGAAATTTTGAATCTATTTCCAGATTTAAATTAAATAAAAAAAAACTGGAATTGATTTACACTTTGTATTTTTTCCCAAGGTAATTTACATTGTTATTTTGAAATTTATGCAGCAATTTTAAACTTCTCGAATTTTTTTATTAATTAGCTTTGTTATAAAAGCATTTTTATGATGTAATACAAAAAATTTTGGTGTTGAAATTATATTTCTCTCTAAATAATATTTTTTGATTGTCCACATGTAGTTTAGGATTATATTATGACTAACTAGAAAATGTTTTGCTACAACATTTATAACGATGCAAATGAGTTATATATACATCGATATTATATATATCGATATTATAAATGCTGTTATATATTATATATATTTCTAAGAAAGAAATTAACTCTTTTCACCTAAAAATTCACAAAACAAAATGATAAAAAAACAATTTCTAATTTTCTTTAACAGAAATTAAATTTGTTTATTTATTTGAAACATAATGACATGATTTCTCCTACTGAGAAATTACCAAAAGGCACTTTATTTTAACTATTTGCTTGAATATAGTGAATATAGCGTTTAATTCTTTTAGATATTTGATATATTTAAAGGTTTGTTCGAGAAATCTAAAATTAAATCGGAATATATAGCTCTTTTTTAGAAAATGAATATAACAAATTATCGATTGAATGAAAAATTAACAAGTTCATTTTAAAGAGCGCAAATTCATTTAACATATTTAATTTTATTGGGAAAACCTTTAGATATTTTATACAAATGAATGAATTCAGCTGGTTTTTCTGAAATAATTTCTCAATGTGTCATCGTTTTGACCTCGCTTTGTCAAATCTCCATATATTCTTTTTGAGGATCAAAGTTCCAACTAGAAGCTGTATTAATTTTCTGTTTTGTGCGAATGTTAAGAAAAAAAGTAAAAAAAAAAAAAAATCAGAATCTGTTCTGGAAAAATTTCTTGTTTGTAGAAAGAATTCTATGTAATTTAGAAACCACTTGCAAGCATTGAATTAGATTCCTATTTTTGCATACATCGAATTTTATTTAACAAACCTATGAATTTAATAGCACTTCAAGAAACATAGAATCATTAGAAAATATGACCTCAGTTTTATATACATATATCATTCACTAATTTATTGGGGCCGCAGCCTAGTGGTCAAGGTCGATTGAGGGTGGTGGTTTTCGTTTAGTTGTTCGATCCTGGCCACCAAAGACCGCCGTGTAGCCGGGGGGCTGATGCACGTTAAATCTACCTGGTGCCCAAAGTCCCTCCCGTTGGCGTGGTGTGGATGTTAGGAAAGGGGGGTGCCAGCTCAGGTGTCGTCCTCACATTTGACTCCAGGTTGTTCAAAATGAGGTCCGTCGCCAATAGCCCTCGTGTTGTTTCTAATGCGACGTTAATAAAAAAACTAAACTAAACCATCACTAATTTATTTTCAAGCGAAAATACTGCACAAAACCTGTTATTTAATAAAATAATATATCAAAATATAAAATTTATAAAATTAAGCGAGAACAAAAAATATCATAAACTTACTTTTTTTTTATTCATCGTTAAAAAAATTTATTCATTTAAATTGTCCTGTGAATTGCTTAAGAAAAACAAATGCCAAAAAAAAGAATTTTAACTCAAAGATAAATTTGTATATTTTCACGAAGTTCAGACGATTATGTGGTTTCTGCTACAACAAAAAAAATTAAATTTCTTTTTTTTCCTGTATTCAACCAGCATGGAGTTTCTTTATGAGTTTTGGCTAATCATGTTAAACATTTTGAATTCGTTTCAATTATCACTGAAATTATTATTTCCTTTTTCGAGCCCGAATTTGTAGCTCTTGCATTAAGTTCCGCTTTTTACCGTTTTATAAAATTGTCACTCTGTATTGCCACCACGACATAAAAATTCCTTTTGATTCCATTTTTCGTCACAAAAAAATAAATCTTTTCTTAGCATATATTAATAAAATTTTTTATTTACTACGTTTGAGAATCAATAAATAAATTATTTACGTCTATTTCCAATCAGAACAAAGAATTTGTTTTATTTTTTAATTTTTGTCCAGGGTCTTTTTTTCGTGACTATTAAATGGTAAGGAATGTCAAAAAATTTCAATTTTAGTTGCATATAGTTTCTTCTTTTCATATTTGTATAAGTACAATACGCAATTGAAAACATTTAAAAAGCAAATCATACTGCCATTTACACGCCATTTGATTTCGTGGACGTAATGTTAATTCTTGAATTTACTTTAATTCTCATGTCATTACTGTTTGATCTATTTGAATGCAATTAAAGTGCAAAAAAAAATAATGAATGCTTGGCAGAATTATTTTTTTTCCTTAGATTCTTCAAAAATTTTTTTAACCCCATTTTTAATGATTATTTTGGTGCTGGTCTTTATAAAATATTTTGAATATCTTTACAAACCGGATAAAAAAATTAACTCCTCAGAACATTTATTATTTTTTTTTACTTTTCAAATGAACTTTACGCATTCCAATGAATCAAATACAGTAAAATGTGAGAACGAAAACGGAATTCCGTAGGATTAACATTACGCCAACGAAACTCAAAATGGCGGTAGAAAGGAGTTTTACGATCACCGAAAATCTATTAGACATGATCCTAAAATCGTTTGGAAGATGTGAAATCTGATGCTTCTTCAAATTAAATAAAGCCAAATTAAAACAGCATTTCTCCAGACGTTGGCCAGAATATATAAACATACAAATTCATTAGAGAATGTAAATTACAATTTTACGCTTCTTAAGCAAACAACAAGAAAGTAATTTCGACCTTTATGCTCTTATATTCCAATTTATCCTTTTTTATGACATCGAATTTATTTTAGTTATTTTGAACTCTTAACGAGTGTGTCACAGTTTAATTTCATTACACGAATAATTATAATTTCTGAATCTGTGCCATTTTACTCACGCACTCAAATCCACTTCCACGCAACTCATACGAAAACTGTCCTCTACATCCACTGCACCTTGAACACGATCGTCAGTGCCGAAAGCCTGACCTTTTCTTGACACGGTTCCACACCTTGCGCCGCATATCTTGATATCCGGAAACTAACTGGTTTGAGTCCTGAAGGAAATCCCAGCTTAGCCTATGACATCAAATTCCATGATTTCATCATACAACGATCTAACTAGAGAACGTAAACTGCTTCAGAGAACGTAAACCGTTGATAAACCTTAAACACAACTTGTAGCCAGACAAGGTAATATTCGAAACTTTACCGATCCAAATGTAGTGGCACGAATTTTTCAATGTATATCATAAAAAAATTACAACGAATACATCCTTTAGTCCACAATCAAGAGAAATTCCAGTTCCGCTTATACATTGGGGAATAAATTTAACAAATAAATTTTTGAGAGCCACACCAACATTTAAACGCAAAAAAACGACAGATACAAATATATGCATCTGCCAACCAGTGCTAAGGATTGATAAAATTTATGACCTATCCGAGACGACCTCGATTGCAAATGGATTATTGTCGTTGTGTCAACAGCCCAATGTTCGAGAGACCGACTTAAAGGTCTAAACACAGGATTGCGAGCTCGACCAATAAAGAGTTACTCCACCTGACATGAAGAGGATTGTGACATCTAATCAGACACGAAGTACGTTGCTCACCCTAATGCAAAAATTTCAGGCATTTGCAGATTTTTTCCTGCAGAAGGATTAAGAGGGATAATTCGGGAAAACACAGAATGGGATCAGGATTTCAATGGATCACTTGATAATATTCTTGCAAATCTTCGCAAATGACGCTGTTGTCTAAGGGTGAATGTTGATTAATTTCATGGCAAACAATTTTAATTAAAGTTTCTTTTCACCATCAAAAGTATGAATAATTCATGCATTAATTATGTCTAACTTAAGTAACTTTACATTAAACTCTCGTAACGTTATGAATGAAATTTGAATAAAATTTTAAAATCATTGTATTGTGCTTGTTTCTTGGGTATGAAGGACTTTAAAACCTCTTTCAATTGAATTTTTGATTGTATTTCTTTTTTTAGAAATATAAAGATTTAGAGAATCACCACTTACTGACTTTAGTATATTTTATATATAAATACTACTTTATGGAGAAACTATGAGACAAAATTATGTGAAGGAAAAATCTCATGGAAAGTTGTAGACATTTGCTGTATACATGTGTTGCCTAGAAAATGCAACACTCATGTATACCACTCAGAATCAAATGAAATCTTCGCAAGTCAATATAGGATATTATACAAATTAATAAAAGTTTCAGAGCTTATCGCGCGTGGCGCGGCGCGCAGCGCCCTCTGAACGATGCCGAAAGCGTATAACAAAGTGCTGCAGCGGGACGTTGAAAAAGCTCCACATTATTTGTTAGTGGCAAACGTTTAGTGAGACCTGAGTATACTTCCACGACGGAAGAATAAGAAATTCAAGCAACTTACGGAGTTTGAACGAGGGAGGATAATCGGCCTCGAGAAGGAGGATTTTCCTATTAATGCGCAATAGCAGCTCGTAAGCAGCGAACAGTTCCACAAAGTGATGCGAGTTTGGAAGCAGTGACCGGACGAGAGCACCGAACAACCGGAAAACAGGCACTGACGACAGAAGGTGACGTCAGAGCGCGATGACGACACCTGCCCGCATGGCGGTGAATGATCGCACAGCTTCCTCCAGGCAGCTGGCAGCAATGCTGGTCTACTGCTACAGGTGTACAATTGTCGGCTTCCGGGTCAATTCGTCGTCGTCTGCTGCGCCGTGGATTGCGTGCAAGGTGTTTTATACAGGATTCCCTCAATATGAATCATCGACGCTGCGTCGGCGGTGGGCTCTGAGCACAGAGACAGGCGAGCTGATTGGCACCAAGTTGTCTTTCAGATGAATCACGCTTCAATTTGTGGACCCATGATGGCCGTGTTCGTTAGACGTTATGCCGGTCAACGCTGCCTTCCTGAGTGTATTGACATAGTGGTCGAACACCCGGAGTTATGGTCTGGTGCGATTTCGTATCATGGATGATCCAATTTGATACGAATTTCGAGGGTAATCTCAATAGGCAACAGGTACGGCTCGTGAAGTTACAGCCCGATGTCGTTCCTTTCCTTCAAGGCATCCTCTGGAGCTATCTTCAGCAGGATAATGCACGCCCACATGTTGCGCACCGTTCGAGACTTCTGTTCAGCACAACGCATGCAACTCTTCCTTGGCCTGCTTATTCACCGGATATGTCGCCTATTGAGCACGTGTGGGATATGGTTGTCGGCGTCTCGCTCGTGATCCGCGTCCTGCAGTTTCCAAAGACGAACTTTGGTTGCGCATACAAGCGATATGGAATTCTCTCTCAGATATTCAACATCTGTTTGACTCATGCCACGTCAAATGTATAAGCAGCACTTTATTAAAGCGCATGGTGGCTGCAACTGGGGCCACTGATTTCGGACGCTTAATTTACTTTTGTTTTGAAAATTTCTTTATCATATTTATTTGTATCAGTACAAGTCGTTTCTATAATAAATTTCATTTTGATTCTGATGATTCTTTCATGTTGCATTTTCTTCACCAGCAGTATATATATAATCGATTCAATGATACACTCTTAATTCATAATTATGTACTAATGATGATAATTATGTTATGAGTTATTTATTACTTAAATCTTGTTTTTCGATGTAGTATCCTATTGATGCTATTTGAAATTTGAAACCTGGTTGTCAAACGTTTGACAATAATTATTTTAATTGAACTGCAACAAAAGAATTGTACATTATATTAATTACAATAAAAATATTGAAATTTTAAGAACCATAATTGGTTAAGTAGCTTGTACATTTAATGTTCATTTTTCACCGTAAAAAATTATTATTATAAGCAATTTTAAAAAAAATCATTACAGAAAATATCTGAAAATTACTATTTTTCATATTAAAAAATATGATATAAGAAGAGTCTGTTACTAGAAGAGTATTCAAACTGCTTACTTGATAAGAAGAAAGTAATTCGAATGGGAAATGCTGAAAAAAATATTAAACTCCAACTGTGCCAGTCACTTCATTTCACATGTTTTATAAGGAATTTCTTAGAATTAAAACACATAAAAAATCACTATTTTATTTTTATAGTTTTTATTAGGGAATAAATATGAATGAGCAACACACGAGATCTTCAAAAAAACATAAAACTTATAAAGTTCTTCCACGCAGGATAGAATGCAACCGCTTTTGAATACAAAACGCAACAAAATTAATGGATATAAGAATTAAAAGAAATTAAATACTTCCTCGTTAATTATTAAAACACAAGACATTAAATTCAACAAAATAAATAAAAGTTAAATAAACTTCTAACGAAAGACATAATATTTTCTGAATTGATTGTACAGTTTTATGTGATAGAGCAACAAAGAATATACTATTGGAAGCTTACTTATGCCGTTGGGGTGAAACTGGAGTTAAAATTACATTTTTCAAATGAATCAATAGCCAACGCAATTATTTGTATGCAAGCATTGTGGAATTTTAAACACTTTGCATATCATATTATGAAAAAGTACTTTTTTTCCATGGTGAATATATCTTTTCTTTAGAATGGGTAAAAAAGAGGAACTCGTTTTCAAGTTTTCATAGAGAATTATAAAAATATATATTTAACTCGAGGTTTCTTCATCTTAATCAAAGTCTTGATGAAGTCAGACTGATGAATTAGCTTCCAATTTTCCGGCAGTGAAGTTTGACCAGTGAAGTCAAGCACTTTTCGAAATCGTCAGCTCCCTTCATCTCAAACGGTAAATTGAGAAAGTCGGATAGTTAATTAGTTTTGTTGGCAGCGACGTTTGGCTGATAAGGTCAAGCAAGATTCTTAAGTTGCGTCAGCCCCCCTTCATCTCAAACCTGTCTTGACTCGTTGAGGATGCCGAAACGTGAATTAGCTTCCTCCGGCAGTGAAGTTTGACTCCAGGAGGTTAAGCATGTTTAAGATACGGCAGCCAAATCATCCCGTACGAAAGGTCATTTGTTTTATTTCCGACGAGACCGAACTGAGCAGAATTTTCTTCATACTCATAACGCAGCGGAACGAGAAACATAATTCTTTTGTAATACTAAAGGAATTGCAGTATTTTAAAATTTTATACTTTTGTGTTCACGACTCGATTTGCCATTAAAGAGACTTTTGTTTTGTTAATGTGTTACTCGCCAGCTCATCACTTTTCACAGTTTTATCGTAATTTTTTTTTTCTTTTTTCGATCTTATGTGCAAATGCCCATTACAGTTGTATTGTGTTCCTATGAATAATAATGTAAAATAGTCATTTCTTAATATTATTTTGCAATTTTTTTTAAATTGAAGTGCCAACACTGAATTCGTACCGACACACACAGATTATGGAAATCGGTAAAATAGAATGTTCAATAAATGCAATGTTATTTTAATTCCAATATTTTTAAGTCTTGATTCATGTAATTTCTAACATTTATCAAGATATAAAATGGTTGCTCTAACGTCCATTTTGAATCCTAATTGCTGTTGTGTGGGTAAAGCACTCTCAATATTTAGACGTAATCCAAACAAGTCTTTTAAAACATTCAGCGTCCTATGATATTTTAACGAATCAACTTAATTTGTGGTGATCTTTGTAAACAGCTACTAAGTTTGCGCACTTTTCATAAATTTCCTAATGACAATTTTTTTTTTTACCTAATTTAGTAAAACCTATTCTTAATTGTTGTAGTGATATAAATAAGTGTCTTCAGTTTTGAAACGGAGTTCACACACAAAAATAGCTCCAATATTTGTTCTTATTTTCCTGTTTAATTTCACACATTTTTTATATCACACGAAGAAAATCACCTTGAAACAATGCGTTATTTCAGTGTATTTAAAAAGAGTTTCTTCTTCAAAGTCGATGAAAGTAATCGTGACATAATCACTTTTGCTGTGTGACATGAATACAGTGAACTATTTGATTTTCAAACAAAAACTCGAATAAGTATTTGAAATATCTCTTAAATATATATTCCAATTTTCTATACTCTACACCTTATGAAGCTAATTTTATGTCAAGCTCGAAATGGATAGCTACTACGGAGAATATGTGTACTTACGGACAGATCATAAAACAATACACAATACATACACGCTACGAGGATTGGAGTAAAGTTCCAAATTTGAACGAAAATAAGCTGCTGCTAAGGCAAAGTGGTACAACCATTACGCGGTACCTTCATTATATACCGCCAGAACAAATGCCTCACCGAAACCCAAGTAATAATTAAAACAAAGTGTCTGATCCGGTGAATCTATTCAGAAGAAGGAACGGTCCATTTACAGAAATTATGGTAACGATGGTTTTGGATGCAAAGGTCATCATATTTATGGAATCTCTCTAACATAAAAAAAGAACTCTTTTCAGAATACTTCAGCGAATTAACGACTCAATACAATTATAACTTATTGCCGATTTGCATTCCTAATACTGAATACTGTTTGATGTAAGATTGTGTACATGTGTGTTTTTGGGTGGTGAGTTAACATGGAATGATTATTATTTTCATTTTCACATTTTTTTAGTTAGATTTTTTCAACCTGAGGTATGGAAAATAGTAAGTTAATTCGTTAACTACTTGAATTTTTTTTAAAAAAATTAAGTCTATGGGAAACAAAAGTGTTTCTCTTATTAAATGATCATCAGATGTGTGTCAGTGTGTTCGTGATGCTAAATGGCGCAAGTGCTGGATGTGGGCGTTTCAGCCAAACAAGGAGTAATTGCGATGTATTCGATTGAAAAAAAAGAATAAAGCTAAAAATGGCTGAAATGAAAGTGGGTCTAAAAGAGAAAGATCACCGTTTCCCGGGGAAACTTCAGCCATAAGCTTAAAGACAGTAAAGCCCATGAGAGAGAAAAAGATCACCATACCTAATTAATAAAGGAAGCCACTGAGAATAGTACAAGATATGATTTACTAAGTGAGAATGTGTAGGTTTCATGGCGCAAGAGCCAAAGTAGGCTAATGATTTACAAAGAGCCAAGGAATCAAAAGAGAGTTGAGAGTCTCTAATTTTAGATCAGTAGACTTTGAGCGACCGAAGAGCATAGTTATTGAGGAAACAGGAATAATAAAAGTATCAGAAAAGCTATTTAGGTGATACTTGCAAAACTTAAATCTAGAGTGGATCCAAATTTTCGTTTCATTTTCATCTGTAGAGAAATAGACTCTGGCAACAAAGCACATCAAACATCAGGCACCCCCCCCCCCCAAATAAACTTCCTTGAACAATTAAGTAATTAAAATACAAAATAATGCAAAAATAAATCATAAATTTAAAAAAAAGCATAAACGTTGTTTAATTCGGGTGATGACTTTATTCCCCTACAATATACTAAAAGGTGTACAAAATCCACCCGATTTCAATGTATAACGTTTCATCATTGATTTTCAATCTGTTTTATAATTTTTGATACAACTAAATTTCTCTGAAACGGCAATTGTGATCCATTTCTCTATTGATTTCGATATTTGATATTTTCACTATTTTACTTGCACGTTTCTCTCATTTCAAAATGTCAAGAATTCATTTTTCTGCAATTTAAAAAAAAGTTAAAAATCATCTCGTATCTTAACTTGAAGTCCGGATAGCAAAAACCCATCCTTAATTTAGAGAATTTTCCATTTTCCTCGAGGAATGTACGTCTTCGATATGTTTGAAAGTGATATAATTTAATTTCAAGTAAGCGACATCCTCAAGAATATATGATATTGTTAATTATTCGTTTCCTACAAATGGAATGTAAGTCGTGACACAGTATGGGTATCGAAATGTGTCGGGTAAAGAATGTTAAGCTACAAATGCAAAACCTAATATCCAGATGTGATGAAACTAAGTTTTCAATCCAAGAGTGGTTCAACCTTCCCAGCTTCCATTAACCCGAAAACAGTTTATATATATGGTATTAAATTGAAATAATACTTAAGAACTTAATAGGCTAATGTCGTATGATTTTGTATAATAAATGTTTGGTTTTATTATTATCGCACGAAGTGAAACATGGACTATTGGCGACGACCTCGTAATTTTGAACTTCAGTCAAGTGACGAAGACGACACGCGAGCTGGTATTTCTACCCTCCCTCTAACTTCCACTCTACGCCAACGGGAGGTGGCTTTTGTGCCCCGGCAGATTTAACGTCCATCGGCCTCGGTCAAACGATGAGTCTTCAGTGGCAACAGTCTCGAACCTACGACTGATGAAAACCACCGACCTCGAGTCCGCTGAGTGTGGGTGTGGTTAACTTCTTTAGACGCAAATGTTCTTCGCGTTCTAATTCTGTAAAATGCGACTTAATAGGAATAAAGAGGAAAAAATAAATATTGATATTTTTGATAGTCCAAGCTTCAATCAGTTTCGAAGAATTTTCTGTTTATTTAATACTTACTCCTTTTTTAGTTTTCATATCGATGAAATCATTACATTTGAGATTTAATAATTATGTATAGGCATTGCTAAAATTGTTCAACAAACTGAAATTCATATATAAACAATATTTATACCAAAGACGAAAAAACTAAATAGGTTACCTAAATGCGCAAACTAGCAACGCTTAAAGTTTTGAATCTATTTTAAAATATTATTTTAAAACAACATTTTTGCACCTATTTTATACGAATAGAATGTTTGTTTAGGCAGACGCAAAGTAGCATTACACAAAAAATTCATTCCAAACAGACTGCAACTTATTGTACACTTATCAAAAAAAGAAAATAATATACTTACATTTTGAATAATAAAATAATCATTTAAAAGGTAAAAGAGGCATTGTTTCAAATCTCTTTATTTCGTTTTATAAAACGCAATACGCAAGAATAAAACATATGCACTCCACTTTCCACACACACACAATTACAAATATCCAATAAAATAATCGTTATTATCTGACATTCATTTTTTGTATAATAAATGAATAGAGTTTTGAATATTTAAACATTTTACTTTTTTAAAAATGCTTATAATGCAACTGTTATATAAAATTGGTATGAAAAGCAACTTTATCTGAAGTTTTAAGTTTATTCAGTTTCCTCTATTAGTCAATCCTTATTTGGCTAAAAAATTTATTTTAAAAGTCTTTGAAAGAGTTGAGTAAAATAAAAATTTAAAAATATATGAACACTCTTAATTTTCTCATTGGTATGAAAAAAATTTATGGTCTGACTAAACACCAATTATAAAGGTAAATTTATTTAAAAAACATCCTATTAAGAAGAATACTATTTTCAAGAAGTAAAAACATTTTTAAACTCAGTCACAATAATAATATTGACATAAACAATAAGATTCCATTTTAAAGCATTTTAAGACATTAAAAAAAATAAAACTCAAAATTGTACATCTAACTAAAATACCATTTGAAAATAAAAAATTCTTATTAACTTATTTCTCACACATTATCCATAAGAAACTCTTGAATTTACATTTCTTTTGACTATAAAATATCTAATTATTTAACTTTTTTTTTTTTTTTTGTAATATAGGTATATTTCAAAAATAACAAATATTCTGAGGTATTCTGCAGATTTCAAAGTGTTTCTAGGAAGGCTGCGTTTAATCATTTTTTTAATTTCAACAATGAGGTTAAATTCTTAATTTGTGATATTTTTTTCATAAAATGATTCTTACGCTTACTGAAAAAAGGCTATTGTCCTTGCCATATATAAAATGACTACGAACAAAGTAATAATATTCATAACTGTATCAACAGAATAGCAATTGGTATAACACCTGATGTTTCATATTTTTTGATGAACGAACTGATTTTTTTAAACAACGATTTTACCTCAAAATCAAATGATCCTAGATATAAATTTCGGGAGATTATGCAGCCTATAATTAAAAGAATTAAATTTTCATCTGTGGAATTATGAAATAGAAAAGGCTTCTGAATAATATAAACGCTTCTTACTATTTTAAAATAAAATCTTTCGTTTCATGACTTTTTAAAATTTATTCATTTTATATATTTTACGTCAAAATGATATATTGTAGAATTCCATTTGTTTCAAGTTTGTTTTTTTCTCGTGATTTGCATTGTTAATCTAATCCATAATTGCATCTAAATGATTTCACATATTTTCTTAAAAAACTATTGTACATGTCTTATATATAAAACTACCTATAATTATTTTCTTTCGAAAAAAAAGTATACTAATGAAGTTTTCTTTATTTTTTGCATACGTAAGTGTTTATTTAGTTCCCGTTTATATCTAAACGTTTCAAGGTAAAAAATCACAGGCATGCGGTTTTCACCAGTATGAATAAGTAGATGTTCATTTGCTGCTCTTTTATTGCAATGCTTTTTTACAAATATCACACACATAAGGTCTTTCATGTGTATGAATACGAACGTGTTTCTTTTAAATCTGATTTTTCTCAATGCTTTCTTGCAAAATTCACATATATGAGGTTTTCCATTAGTATGCATATCCTTATGCCTATTTAAGTCTGAGAGATGATTCAGTAAAAAGTTCATAAACATCGCACACATAAGGCTTTTCCCAGTATGAATACGTAAATGAACCCTTAATTCTCGAATTTCGTAAAACGTTTTGTTGCAAAATTCACACACATGCGACTTTTTCTCTTGGTGTGCAGGTTGAAGGGTGTTTGTTTTAAGGAACCGTACCCTTCTACAATTTCATTAAGTAAATATACTTTTGTATGAATATTTGAATGAGTCTTAAGATTTCTCCTTTTGAATGCTTTTCTACAAATCTTACATACATGAGGTCGTTCGTTACTATGAACTTGTGAATGTCTTAATAACGTGCCTTTTGTTTTAAAACGCTGCGCATATTTTGCAGTGGTAGAATTTTTTTATCTTTCATCTCCTCCATTATGGAAAGTGAATAACATTCTACTCAGACAGGTCCACTCTGTATATAATTATTTATGTGCTGATCTCCTGAAATCAATATATTTCAATGTTTGTATATCACAAGTTGCAATTTGCTCATGCAGATATAACTCTCGATACATTTTAGATACCTTCAAGTATGGGGACAAATTTTCTCGTCAAAATTAATGTTACTTAAATGTTAGTCTCAGAAAAAATATCCTTTTAATCTATATTTTTGTAATAAGTCTAACATTCAAACGACAAAACACAATGAGAATATCCAATATTTTGTATTTAATGAATCAAAATTTTATAGTAAAACAGAATTATGTCCTGATACTACTTATGAAAATTCACAACTGTTCCATTTTAATTTCCTTTGACGTAAACCCTTCAGAATGTTGTAGAAAATGTAAACATTTATCTGAAAACTAAATATTTGATCTGTTCTCAATACTTAAGTATTAGCCTCTACATTGCAAATGAAATGCATTGAATTATAGTGTAAACAAAATATTTTACATAAACTTCGAACTAAAATAAGTGCTCCCAGGCATAACATACAAGAAAAGTCCAACATCTTTATTTCATTTTTATCACAACTCTTATTTGAACAAAAGTTTTCTCTTATTTCCAACTGGGCACTTTAAAAAAAGGTTGGTTTATTTAATTGGCTGATTGATTATTATGTTACAAAAATGTTATAATCGATATTTTTATTGTTTTGTGTTTTTAGAAAACTTTGTTAGAGGTTTTCCTTTTTCTGACACACAAGGAGTACTCAAAATTACATCTTCTTGAAATGTAATCAGTTTATTAAGGTATCTACTGAGAGTTTCAGTTTATCCATACTAATGGAGTACAATCGGTGCTCCAACGGATTTACGCTGCAAGCTTCAGCCGTCTCTAAGGATGGGCCTTTTAAAGGAATCGAACAAAAAAACAGATTGATAGAAATGTTGCCATCTGTCGATGTCGTCAGGTTCCCCTTAGGTACTGCAGTCACTCACGTTCTTTATCCAGCTATTATTGATTAAAAAAGCACATTCTGTTCCAAGCTCGTCTGACTTCAGAGTGGCCAATGATTGCCGAATGGTCATGATCTCATGGTTTTCGTGTTTTCCTTCGACTTTGCTTTGTTCCTGATACCGAGGCCGCGATAGCCTAGCGGTCAGGGTGGCGGATTCACACCGGCGGTTTTCGTCGAGTCGTGGGTCGAGTCTTGATGCCATTCAAGACCCTCCGTGGTAGATGGTTTGATGCACGTTAAATCGATCTCGTTCAAAGTCCTTCTATTGGAGGGTAAGTTGCTATCCGGTGTCGTAGCCGTCACCGTTGAGCGAGACCAAACTTATGAGGTTCATCGCCAACAGCTCTCGTGTTACTTAGTGTGACGTTAATAAATTATCTATTGAAAAAAAACCCCGCGCTTTTTTTACTTTTTTTTCGAATATTACTGATTTTATTATTTAATTTTATTCTTATTGTAAAAAACATATTTTAGTAGTGACAATTACGGTAGCCTAGCGGTTGCTGGACACGAGACAACAATCTTCGTGGTTCCTGAGCCTCGATGCCACCTAAAGACCCGCCATGTAGCCAGGATAATGCTACAACTCAGCTGGGGTCTAAAAAAACTGTTAGCGGAGGTATGGAAGTTGTAGATTGTTTTCCCACCAGGTATCGTCCTTGTTACGCAACTGAGGTTCGAAATCGCGGGACATCTGTCACCTGTAGCCCGTAGCCTGAGTGCAACGTTAATAAAATCATACAAACTAGATGTAGGCTTTGATTATACCTGTTATTATTGCTTGCATCTAAATCTTCCTAATTGTAAGCTAATTTAAAGTAAAACATACTTTTATTGTTTAGAATAAATTTATAACATTAAAATTCGAGTTGAAATTTGCTCCTAATCCATATTTTCTACTGAGCGTATTTTCTACGTGGCGTTATAGTAATATGTGAATTTCGTATAAAGGTACGATGAAACAGAAGCAAATTAGATGAACATAGAAGCGAAGTGAATAAGAAATAGAGATATATAAATGAAACAGTGAAAAGAAATTCAAGGAATAGAGGATAATCACAAATTGATACTTTAACACATCAATCAATAACCGAGATTAATCCAGAGATAGCGCTCGTAGTAATCCAGTAACCAGGCCTTTCTAGAGTACTAACTTCGTTTGAAACGTATCAAAATCTTAAGTCGATCGGACTGGTAAAACAGCTGAGTTATCGAGGTTGAGCAAAGTCGTTTTGTAGTTTGTTTAAAAAAATGGAAAACCGAGTTTCGTTCTGATAAAACATTGCTTTTTAATGGGTAAAAAAAACACCGCAGGCGAAACAATGGATTGAAAATGTTACCGACTCTTGTCATCAAAAGCAACGATTTGTCGGTGGTTTGCCGAGTTTAAACGTGGTCGTACCGACACAAATGACGCGGAACGTCGCGGGTAGACCTGTGGAAGCCGTTACACCGGAAAAATGTGAGTGAAGTGACAAAAATTATAAAGAAAGATCGCAAAGAAGTCTGTGAGATTGCTGAGAGTGACACAGATAATTCATATAGCGTATTTGCATTGAAAAGCGTTTTGAAGTGAAGTGAAAAGGTTTTTTCCAAGTGGGTGCCGCGATTGTTGATGGAACAAAACAGCAAATGAGTCGTTGATTCAGAAAGTTGTTTGACGCTATTTACCGCAACAAAAAAAAGATTTCTTGCGAAAAAAAAAAAAAAAGATTTGGAAAAGGTTGAACGATTGTATCAATCTCAAAGGTGATTATCAAAAGGCAGTTACGAATAAAAAAAAAAAAAATTTGCAAAAAAAAATGTTGTTTTCAATGTTAGTCCTGCTATGAGTTATTGATTGATGTGTTATTAGTAAATTGGAGCGTAATATCGTCACACATAGGTTAAATAGATTCTTTGATCAAAATACTAAGTAGCTATTAACAATTTTGACACCATTATAATCAGAACGAAATATTTATTAAATTAAAACTTTATTATAAAATTACCGTCGAGGATTGGTGAGTTAAGTGGGATTAGAGAATATTTATCATTCGTAAGTGCGAAATAAAGTATTTTTGTCTTACGTATCTTCTATTGGAGCCTAGTAATTATTGGCTTCTTAATTAGACTGAAGGTGGTGGAAAAGTAAATAAATAAAACTATCTTACTCTATGTCCATGTGCATGAGACGGGAAACCTGTGCTAAAATAGTGGGCCGTTTCTAGTTTGCACTAAATTCATGAGAAGACTAACACGGTTTCTTTTACATTGATTCTATAAAATTGCCATTGCTTTCATAATTACTAAAGCCAAACATAGCATGAATAATTATTGATTCAATGTATATTTCCGTAAATAAGGCAATAGATGAATCATCAAAAAAATTAACAAATTTCGAGATCGACTTGGAAGACAGATGCAAAGAATATTAGACTAAAATTTATAAAGAAAAAATGGTTAGAAAATAAAACAAATCCTTCTTCAGTGTATTTGGAAATCCTACAAAATTTCACATTCATCATTCGGAGTACAGACACTCAAGCACATCCCTACTTTACGCTGAGAAACTCAGTCTCATGTGTCCTAACTGCAGCCACAAATTATTTCCACTCCGTCACCAGTATTCCTCAACAACGTCATCAGTGCCTTCCATAGCATTAGAAATCCCACGGTTTTTGAAGGAACGTGAGTTCGTGATGGCATGCATTTCTACGACAGTGTAGAATGATGTAAGAAAGTAAACTTCTCAGATTGTTTATCAACTTGCACTTTGAAGTAACGCGAGGTTAATTCTATCTTCGTAAGAACAATTTTGTACCTCGATCAAGTGGCGAGTATCAAAAAACAGAGCATTTTCCGAACTTCTCACCACGGTTCTGAAGGATTTGCAGCTCAACATATTTAACGTGTATCAGCTCTGCTACACAGTGGAAGTTAGAAGCATCTGACCTCGAACCACTACTCGACAAAACAACACTGGTTATGAGTTCGACTAAGACCGCTGGGCGACCATGGCCAAAATTTTGTCATAGATGCATGGGAGTTCGTGATTCGGCAGGTGCTTTTACGGGGATTAATTCGGATAAAAAAATATTTGTACCAGTTAACTATCTCTAATCTAAACTAAATTCATGGGCCGTTGATAGTTTGAGAGGATCCTCTAAAAAGGCAGAAATACGCAAGAATTAAAAGATCTTGTCGATTATTTATACCTAGTCTTAACGAAAGGTTGTATTACCTGGAAAAATATGTATTATACGGTCTTTATTTCATGATTAACTTCAGATTTTGGCTCTGGATGTTAAAAGAATTGAATAATTCAAAACAGGAAAGAAAAATTAAATGTACAATATATACAAGGTATGGCTATTAAATAATGAGATTGACGCAGTAAAACATTTTATTTTGATGTCGTAAATAATCACTTATTAACACCTTCAACATACACTCCTCCTCTATTCCTTTAACGCTTCATGAAAAACTTCCATTGTTCGAAATGTCCTAGAAATCTTCTGTCAGCTCCTTCATGACGCATGTCACTTCCTCTTCCACAGTTTTACAGGCTCGTTATTCTTCTAATACAGATTTCACCCAGAAACAGATTGAAGTTGCATGGTGCAAGATCCAGCGAATAAGGAGAATGTTCTAACACTAGTAAACTGTACTTGGTAAGAAACCTTTTGAGAGACAATGCAGCATTACATGTAATTCCACAACTCGCATCCTTTTTAATGAGTTTTCTTGTAATCTAATTTTACTTCAAACTAAACTTTAAAAGTTTTTCATGCTTAAGCTCTCACTGAGCTTAAATCTTAATACAAGATTTCTCGATGAGAATACAATAACTTAATTATAACAATGAAAATTAATGATTAAAAATAAATGATCTAAGGATTTCAAATTTTTCAAGTTTCACCCCGCCGCCAAATCCATTTGTTTAATTAATTTACTTAATAATCAGGACATCCGTATTGTATTGAGAACACTGATGATTATTTAAGTGCAGTTGAAATTTTTGCCTAAACTGTTTCTTAATATTAGTTCATTAAATTTATAAATTAATATTTGCTTCTGTAATACCCTTTTGATTAAATAACCCGAAACAAAGAATTATATCTTAATATACAAAATTGTCTCGTTTCTGATGCTCAAAGAATGTTTTTATTTAGTCAAATACATTTTATGCCTGGTTCCAAATGATAAAGCAAGTAGATTTTTAATTTGGGATGGTTCTTTTACCTTGAATTAAATACCTATACAGAGTCCTTTCACATTTTATGCTCAGAAGGACGCTTATATTGAGAGTGATGGGTTTCTTTCTCGTAGTGGTAACCTTCAATATCCCTTTCGGTGTCCTGATTAAATAAACAGTTCTTCAGACTTGGTACATACCTTTACAAGAATTACGCAAGTAGGCACCTACGGAGCACGATATCATCACACACACATCTGAGACACCCGCGAATTCAATATGTAGCGCAATTCACTACTATAGACTTCGGGACACCACTTATCAATCTCCGAGGTATGGTCTCTTTCAGTTGTGTAACCATTGAGTGCGAATTCTCTTTATTTTGAATGAATTGAATGAGTCTTCTTATTGAGTAAATTCGTATTATTTCTAAATGCAAGCTTTCAGATTAATTCAGAGTTGGGCTCCGCATCAATATAAACATTCTATTTTGGTACATTCTGTATATAAGGTGTCACGAAACCAAGAATTAAATTTCTAAAGAAGCCAAGTAAAGGTTGGTGACAATTCATCCGAAAAAAGGGCAGGGAAAATATGTATTATATTAATAATAACAACGATTCAAGATTTCCTGACAAGAAAGTAAAAAAAAATGCGATGGATTCCCCCCCCCCCCCTCTCCGTGGGCTCAAAGAGAAAAAAGTTCCGAAAAATGCTTAAGGAGTTTTGGCGTTTCCGATAAGAAGGGGGAATAGATCACCTCAGATTGTAAAAATCAATTTCTATTGTCGACAACCCTCTCTTTTGATTGATTCTATCGCTGATGCACTCAAAACAATTCGTTACGTCCACAAAAAAAACTTATATTGATTTAGTTCTATATATTACGCAATTTTGAAATTATCTTCATTCAATATAAAAAGGAGCGCGTATTCGACAAAAGTATAATTTCGTTGTAATGAACACGAATGTTTCATTTTAATGAGATGATTATTTAATATCCAAAGGTTTTGAAATGATTCAAATTCAAATGCCAATTTATATAGATAATAAATACGATGTAATATTCAATCTCTTTTTATTTTAATCTTTCTTTAAATGTATCAGAATAACTGTTCATTACATTTAACTAATTCCAGCCTCTTTTGTTAAATTTAAAAACCTAAATTTGTTAAATTATCGCTAGGCCTAAATTTCGACTAATTTTTAAAGGAAGGAAAAACACATATTAATGTTACACATAATTCCAAGACACTTTTGGTGACATTATATTAAGGATTTAGTATACATTGCTCCTAATGAATTAACTTACATTTAATAAGAATAATCAGTAAAACTACTTGATTTTTTACCATGTATTTTTTGAAATGAATATTACAAGATGCGGTATTTTTGGGGTTTCTTCAGTAATATAATTTTTGGATATTGTTGAACACACCCTGAAACATTTCAAATGAACTGAATTGCAAGAGACATAACTATATTCTCTTAAATTCTCAGTCAAGGAGCAATTATTATTATGCATAACAGATGCTGTCAGATTTGTGTCCTACAGTCCTGTGGGATTGTGATTTATATGCGCACGTTTGAATTTCCTTTCAATAGTTTTCGTATTTTGGCACCTAATACATTTTAAAAATGAAGAATACGTCATATAGTTATCTTTGAAATGTGAGTAGAATTACGCAGATTCTTAAGAAGTGACATTTCTAAGAAAATCATTTCTTTAAAATTTATCTCTTATTGCATTGCTAATAACTTCAAGAAAACAACACGCTTCCGCCATTGTTTTAAATTAAATGTTTTTAGGATAAAGTTTAAATTCAACATGTTCTGATACACATGAAATACGCGCCATATAAGAAAATTCTATTTTTAAAAGAACAATTATTTAAAATTTCAAAATATTTCGATACTACAAAATTCCTTCTAAAATTTAAAAATAAAAATCATTAAAAATAATTTTTTTAAAAAAATCTGCAATTTCTAGGAAGTGTTTCGTGCAATTCTGCGCGCAGGTGTGGTTGTACTAGAGGTATTTCTAGTTTTATAGGTTCATCTCAATCAGACATCACGAAACACAGTAAAAAAAACAGGTATATCTAAATTCATTGATTTTAATAAGAAATAATAATGGTTTGTTTAAATCGTTATTCCTGGCAACAAATTATCAAAGACCAGAAAATAATTCAAAATTTTATATTGATTACAAAAAGGGCTCAGCATCTTAAGTTCAGGATTATGGTGAAAAATAAAATATCGTAAAAAGCAGTTTAATGTTTGGAAGGCCAAATATATTATATGGACAACAGATGAGAACTTCGGTTCTTTTCGATGAACCGATTTTACTTATTCATTTTTAAAGAACTATTCTTTAACTTTTTCATTCACCTACTAGTTCTTTACCTTCCATCTACTAAAACTTTCATTATATTCCAATACATTTAAAGCAAATTAATATTCATGATTACTTTACACATTTTAAGGAAATTCGAATCGGTAGTAATTTAAAATAAATCACCTTTTTTTAATTAAATCTACACACTATTTTAAACTATTTTCAAATTTTATCAGTTGATTATTAAAATAAATTACTTTGATAATTTATCAAAACGAATAATTTTATATATATCTGTGTATTCAAAGCAGGCAATTTGAAGCAAATGCTTCTAAAAGAGAATAGGAAATCAGTTTTATATTAAGAGGTTTATTTGAATACATAGTAAAAGAATTTAGTACTTATGAAGAAAGAATTAGTTTAAAAATATCTGTTTCTAATTCTTTATTGTGTATTGCGTTTGGTATTATACTCTAGCTAAAACGCTCAAATATATAAATATGTTTTATTTCAGTTTATGGACAGAATATTTGTAAACATTAAATACTCTGTGCATGAACTTGTGTGCTTATTTTCTATATTTTTAATACATGGAAAAAATTAATTAAATTGTTCCAATTTGCTTACACATATTATGAACTTCTGTACTCAAGCAATACATTTACGACGAGTAATACATTACAGGAAAAGGCTCAAAAAAATTCGATATCGTAAATTATTTCAAACATCAATACATCTCAAATATTCAGAGTGCTTTCAAGATATCCAATATATGTTGCACTGAATTGTATGAAAAAAATTTAAGAAAAAATAATGAAAGAATTCATTTATAAATTAAGTTTCAACTTTCACTATTGTAAGTTGGCGATGGATCTAGATACAACGGTGAATGTAAGAAATGCGTAAATTGAAATTTGAGATGCGTCCGAATAAAAAAAATATGCAGAGATTCAGAAACTATTATTACTGAATTCTAAGGAATTAAACAACAATACATTCGCTAAAAGTTCAAACTAAGTGAAATAATTTCAATGTAATAAAAAGGATAAGTTGAAATAAAAGGCATTCATTTAGTTTAGCGAAATTACTTTGATGTTGTTGGCGTAAGACAACTGTAAAAATATACTTAAAGTATTCTAATAAATTATATATTACATTCTAGTAACATTTCGTCGAATGCTGTTTTTGATTTAAGGCTACACAGTACCCTAAAAATGACAAATTTATCGAAAATTTTTTTTTTGCATTTTCCTGTAGCCCATACATTTGGGAATCTTGGGCCCAAATTTTAGATCTATTAACCAATTAGTTTTTAAGATATTTGAAGTTTTCTGAGCATTGTCAGTCACTATTTTTGACAGCTGAGGGGGGCGTGGTTAGTTTCGGTTTCATTTTAAAGCATTTTTCCATTCTTAAATTTAATTAATTACTGATATTTTTTAATTAATATCGATACTTGCAGAGAAGTAGATATTAACTTCAACTTTCACTACTAAAATCATTTATGTTTGTTTATATTTTGAGTTCTTGATGTGCTTATAGTTACTTTGCCAAAATTGATAAGAAAAGGTATTTCTCAAGACCAATATTTATTCTGCATATAATTTATATAGCTTAAAAGCTATTTTAAATTGTTTAAGTGAAGTTTTTTCTGTTGAGAAAATGCCACGTACAAAAATTTCGCAGCTTGAGAAGAGAATCAACATTTCTAAGAAATGGAGTACTGCTGATAATGACAATGCTAAAAACCTGCTTTAGTGGATATAACTACAAAACTTCAGAATACAAATGTCTTTCATACTTCTGCTACATATAAAAATATCTTTCAAATTACATTATAGTGGATACTGAATGTTTGCTTACAGATAATTTTGGAATATTTTTAAGCAATATTTGCCATAGTGTATCTTTAAAACTTTGCTATGGTCAAAGAAATAGATTTGCATATAAAGTGAATGTTGTATGTGTTAATTGTGACCAAACCTAGAGTGAAACATGTTCATAACAATTAATTGATGCTATATTACATCAAATATCAAATGTTAGCAAGCATCAATTTTTTAATGTTCCATTTGATGTAAATATGAGATTAGTGCAAGGTATGTTAAGTTTGTGACTTGGCTACTCATCGTTGGAAAAATTCTGCATGCATATGAATTGAAATATAATGTTTAGTAAAACTTTTAAAAGACATTATGAGCCAGAAGTTCTGATTGGACATCTTGTTGGGTCAAATCAGCCGTTGCTTTATATTCGTAAAGATGTCATTGAAGCGTAGGCTCAAGGAATGATAAAGATATAGTCGGTATTGGAATGTCATATGATGGAAGCTGGTTGACAAGAGAACATACGTCAACGTCAAATATCGGAATAGGATATGTTATCGACTTGCTGACTGGCTTTGTGATAGACTACGAAGTAATGTCAAAGCGGCGTGGAGAATGTGAACAGACTAAATTTGAGCTTGGAGAAGAAAGTGCTGAATTTCGTATTTGGTACAAAGGACAACTAAATGTTTGTAGTACAACACATGTCGGATCATCTAGTGCAATGGAAGTAAATGCAGCTGTGAAATTATGGGAAAGATCTGAGAGTATTAGTTTCCAGGACACAATCTTGCTCTTTGACTCTTGGTGTTTTTACCAGTTATCATTAGCACGTGGAAAAAAATCAGGTATTCATAAAGATTGGGTAAAAATAACAATCAACGAAGAATATTTGCCCAAAATCTTGCCTATTTATCAGCGATTAGCATCAACTGAATTATTAAGCACATGTGTCAGAGGTTTGACACACAATTCTAATGAAGCATTACATTCGATGATATGGGACAAATATTCCATAGAAAATACAGCTTCTAGGAGTCGTGTTGATTGCCATGTCGAGTGCAATACCTGAATTTATTGTTGGAACATTAAAAGCTCTAAAAACATTTCAGGATGCTAATTGAATTTGTAACAAGTTTGTCATCAGAACATTTAGTGTACTTTACTCATTGTACGAGAACCTATTTCAGAAAGAAAAGGAAATCTGCAAATTTTAAAGTTGCGCAGAAAAAAATAAAATTTGCTAAACTGCGTCGATTTAAAATTCAGAAAAAATTAGGTGCTATGTACAAACCTGGTAGTTTTTAACTTTTTTTAAACTTTTATTTATATCATTATTATTTTTTATAAGTGTATTGTGTTTTAAAACTTTTGTGAAATTATTATGTTAACTTTAAGCTGAATTATCTGTCATCGTAAAAAATGCTATATCGATATTTTGCAAAAACATATTTTGAATAAATAAAAATATTTGCCATAATATTTAATTAAAGTAGTGTTTTCATATATTATATAAGTAGTTAAATAATATATTAAAAATTTAGATCTTTGCAAGTATTATTAGTTTTTGTTTTATGCCTTTAAAAACTTTAAATGCATTTTTCTCAGACTTTTATTTTTGAAGATGTAAGTGTTTTCTAATCCCTAAGGCTTTTTTTCTGTTCAAGATAGAGTCTTGAAATTTTTTATACATACTGAGATATATGTGTTCTATAAAAGTTAGTATGGATTTAGGTCTGGGATCCCTAGTTATTTTTTTAAAAAATGTTAAAGTTAATATTTTAAAAATTTTCCTGTTTTTTCCAGGTTTAGCTAGAAAAATAATTATTAAAAATCAACAAGGGAACAGATTTTCAAATCCATACTAACTTTTGTTTGCAATAATGTATGAAATATAAATCACTCAAAATAATTAAAAAATTTCAAAAATTGTGTATTTTATAAGGGTTTAAAAAAACTTCAAAATTTTTAAATTTTTTTAAATTTTAAAATAAGGACTAGTTAAATTGACTTTTATTTTCAGAATCAGTTTAATAATATAGTATGAAAACAATACATAAGTTACTTTTAATATTACTGTCTCCAAAAAAATTTTTTGAAAAAGAGTACCGTGTAGCCTTAAACGTTATTTCATTTGAAAGATTCGGTTTTCACCGTCCAGCGATTTTACTTTTATATCTAATGATTCTCGATTGTTTTAATTTATATTGTTTCAATGTAGAATATTTTTATTTGCATTAATATGACAGAACTAACTGAACGCAAACAAAATTATAAAATTGTACTTTAAATTCACTTCTAATTAATAGTAACGAAAGAAAAATTCTTCCATAGACAGCAACTAGGAAAGTAAATTCAAATTCTTTGCTCTGATTCAAAACAGATGTAATGAATTTATGTTGATGATGGCCAAACAGAATAAATGAAATAAATAGGATAAAATATATAAGAAATGAATTTATTTTTATAATGAGAACGGAGGACTCAAAGAATTTTACACCATGAGTGGCAAAACGGAACTCTAAAGAACTTATGCCATGACTGGGAAACAGAAACGCAAAATATATTTATTTGCATGGCATTGCGAAATTAAGTTTTTTGCCAACGCGGTAAAATGGAGTTAAAAATAGATAGTAGAACGGAAGTTTAAAATGTATTGCTATGAGTGGCAAAACGCATAAAAGAAATTCAATGATGGATTTTATAAAAGAAAAATAATTAATTTAGTTGCAGCAAAAAACAACTAATTGTCTGTGAAATTCGCAAAAGTATGAAAAGTTATGTTTTGATTTCAAATAAAAGGCACTTTTTCCCAAACACTTCATACGACACTTAATTTGTTATAATTTTTATGATAGTAAAAAGTAAGTTCAAATTTTTGCCCTCGTTTTATTATTAAGTTATATTTCATAATCCTACTTTTTGAATTTTTTGTAATTACAAGTTATGTGTTGTAATATTTATACATAAATATATGTACGCAAGAGATATCCATATGTACACAAAATTGATTTATTACTTACAAATCGATGCTTCTTAAAAAACAAATAGATTCTAAAAGGTTTGGTAAAAAATATTCGATACACAGAAAATAAGAAAATCAATTCAATTCATGTAATGCTTTTGTAAATTAATAAAGAATATTTTCTGTCGATAACGAAAATTATTTTTCGGTATCTGTTCCAGAACAATAAATTTTACTTTTTACGCATTCGCTCAGTAAAAACAGGAAATATCCGGAACTGTATTGCGTTTTGATCCTAGAAAAATGAATAACATCACTATAAAAATGTCAGTGAGATAAAAACGGTTACATCGAAAGTACCTCAGAAGAACAGCTGAATTAATTCATTTATATAAAATTCATTCTAAATCATTATTCATAATCTAAAATCTTGAAAAAAGAATTAATTATTTGCAATTCAATTTATATTCTTTTGGATGAACTGTTCTTTTCCATTTTTAAAGATCTATTTTGTGATTCACTTGTTCATTAGATTCCTCGAACAAAACTTCAATTACATTCTAATGAATTTAAATCTATATAATTATTACAAATAACACATTCTAGAAATAGACAATTAAATTGAATTTTAGGGAAACAAAACATGCTTCTGAATAAAATTAGTAATAAGTAGAACATTATTTTATTATTTTATGAGAAAATGGTGTGAAAATAAAGTATCTTTGTTAATTTCTAAGAGTAATTTTTAGAAATTTACCCACTCATATTCCAAATAAATAAATAAATTGAAGTAAATTCTGATAAAAAAATAATTTTGAATCGTTTTTATGTCATTCTATCTTGTGAATTTTAGGCAAAGAATTTAATTTTTAAAAGAAAAACAAATTAAGAGTTTCGTTATTAATGCTTATTAAACAGTGCATAAGATATATGCTGGCTAAAACACACAAAATAATTTATAAATACGTTTTACAAATTAAACAATAAAGCAAAAATTAAACACTAAGTGCTTAAAATTGATTTTCTATTTTTTATGTTTATAGTAAAGCGAAGAAATGAATTCTACATTTAAATTAATATTCCCCTTTTATTTGTTTCCTTAATATATAATAATAATAATCAAAGTTATAGCGTAAATTTTCTTAAAAATTCTGCTTAAATCATTCTTAGATTTGATAAAATTCATCAGTATATATATATATATCAAACTAACTGTCCTGAATTTATTTTTAAATTCCCCCGCCACTTTTTTTGTGTACGCACGGCAATGTAAAATCTATATTTCAGTATTGTTTAATTTTTTTAAAGCACTGCTCTTAAAACTTTATCTTAATACCCATTTATTGCACTGGGTACTCGGAATGAAAGCACTATCAGAAACAAATTTTGCACTGACTGAAGATAAAAGCCCATAATGGCTAAGCACTGAAAGCTTCCTCTCCTAACTTTCACACCTCACCATCAGGTGGACTTCGATCCTGTTGGCGAATTTGGCTTTGATACTGTTGGAAAGGGACTGGCAGCGATTCACCATATATCAGCCCCTGCTAAATGGCGGGTGGGATCAAGGCTGGATACCGTGACTCGACAAAAACCACCGGCAGTGAGTCCTGAACCCTACCACTAGGCGACCATGGCCCAATTATAACTCGCAGAAATGCAAAATGATGAGTCAGTTAAAACTTTATTTAACATTAAAAAGCGATGGAATGGATTTCTGAAATCGAAATCAGATTTCCAAATAAAAACAAATGTGCAAGAGAATTATTGTTACTTTGCCTTCTTCATATTTAGATGAACACGGATTTAGTGCTTAAATACTGAAGAAAATTTTGAGATAGTCTTCAGAAAGTTATACATCATATAATTAGTCACTGAAATGATTATAGAGGATTCCAGAAGAAGAATTCTTGCTTCAAAATAACAAGGGAAAATCAGCACTAGAAGAGAATAAAAAAAAAAAAAAGAATTAACTGGGTTGATTCTCAATCTTTTCTTCTTTGGCGCAAAAAGGCCGCTTCGTTAAATCAGTTATTAATTAACAATAACTGAATCACCCCGTAAAAAGTTGAAAACCACTGATAATGAGGAATTTAAATCTCTCACCAAAATGGCTAATCAATCGAAGAAAGATATTTATTTCATTTAACCCCCACAGTTTTTTGGCTCTAAGCTAGCTGTCAAACCAAGATAAAGATTTCCCTCCTCCACAATCACAGAAAGAAAGAATCCTTCCAGTAAGGATGCGGTTAACGCAAAATAGTTATAACCTAATTCTTCAAGGATTAAACAGATTATCTCCAAGCACTGAAGATATTTTTAGAAGCGGATTATGTCAAAATTCACCCCAATTGCACTCATACCCAAAGGAAAATGATTTCCTGTATTAAAGAAAAAGTGGACTACTATATAATCCACCCGACATCGCAATGACCTTTAAAGCTAATTTCGAATGGATTATCGGCATGGATTGATAATAAAGATATCGAAACCGATTTTGAAAGTCTGGCCTTCTCGATCGAAAAGATCGCTCAGTTACGACAATTTAAAACGAAAAGGCCTCTACCACTTTTTTAATAGAAATTACCAGAACAGGGATTTAAGTAGAAATCTTCAATCTTAAGAAGTGTCTACTGATGAATGTTGAAATTGACAAATACATTTTGAAAAAAAAGCTACCCAGTGCTATTGATGAAATTTCTTCACCCATTCCTCCAAAAACTGCTATTCTAGACCTAGATGTCTAGAATGTGATAATGAACAGATACCTCGAGCCTGTACAATTAAAGAAAAAATTAAAATTCCTATCTGCATACATTGTAAGAATACTGGACACAGAGCTTCATGGAAATGCTGTCATAATTTTCTTTAACCTAAAAAAGTTCAAGCCACGAGCATAACAAATAATAGAAATAAATCCTTCACTTCAAAACTCGTTAGTAAAAAACTTCATATGCGCAAGCATGTAGTATTGGTAAAGATCTTCAAGAAAACCAACCGAACTTCTCTTCAATCAGTCGGAAACATCCCCAAAACAGAAATATCACTGATATCGGGAGAATCGGGACAAAATGATAATGGTATCTTCGATGCTGCTTAAGAACCGAGAGGATTTTTTTCGGGATTTCCCTATAATTATGGCCACTTATCAGAAGATAAAATGCACGGACATATTATAAATAAGATAAATTTCTTCCTCTAAGGCTTAGCATGTTTGCTTAAACAATTTTCCGCACCTATTCAACTCTCAAAAGTTACTAAAATTTAATAGAAATTTAAGAATACAGCCAAACTAGAAAAAGTTGCGAACGGCTCTTGTCCAATCAGAATGGAAGATTTTCTGCCCCTTTCACCCCAAGCTAATTGCTTAACTTTCAGAGCCACTTTTACACCCATCAAAATATTCTTCAGCACTGCCTTTCTCTGATTTAAGCTGTTCACCTCATTTTTTTTTAATTCTGCCCCTTTTATTGCTCTGGGTACTCAGAAGATATGTTTTGTGGATTCTAATACCTACACTGACAGGAGATAACGGCCCATAAGGGGCTACGGGCTCCATCTAACCCATCAAACAAGTACTAGAAGCATCTGATCTTGAACGAACATTTTTCGTTCTCTTGAATGGAAAAGGGAACAATTTCGCCTTCGAAAATGATTGGTGTAAAAATTCAACTGTGCCAATTTTCGTGGGCGATTAGATATTACACAAGTGCAACATTTTTCTACATACCACTTAATTGATAGTAATCTTTCAGCTATTATAAGAAATTTGAAAGAAAATAAAACAAAACTTCAAATTTAAATTTAATGGCACAAAAGCAAATTTTATTGCATAAAGTGTTAATAATTAGAAAATATTTTTTTTTAAATGTACAGGTAATTTTTATTATGATTTCGGAAGATAACATTACATAGTAAACGAGAGTGTTCTATGTATGTCATTATTAAGTTATAGTTTAATGATTTAACCTTAATTCTAAAATTCCAATTAATTTGATTTCCAACGAAATGATTATTATAGAAAATATAAAAATCAACACTCTTCCAAACATACTAAGAGCTTTAAAATGTGTCATACATAATCTATCTGACTGAAGAATAATGAGACTTTATTGTCGTTGTTTTTACTGAGTTAAACATCAATCACTCCAATTTAAAAAAAGAAATTTAAGGTACTAAACATATATTCATATACTGGTTATACAAAACGTTTTTGTTTTATTAAACAGCAGTTATAAATTGCTTATGATTCCGTTAGAGATTTTTTTCAAATACTGGCTGGCATTGTACAATAAGAAGAAAAAGATTTCCTATTTTTCCTCGGAATTGTATAGAAATGTTACCTTTCAATGTGCATTTTCAGAGAAAAGAATAAAAAGTAGAAATATCTCGATTTCCTCTCACGACGGTATAGAGTATGGTTGAAAATTTTCCAAATAGTCTTTTTGCATAGGGGTGATACGAGGATTGCTGTCTCCAAATATTTTGATAAAAAGACTTGTGTTCTAAATGACTAAGTGAATAATTTTCAAGTAAGGCTCTACAGAATTTTGAAAGAGTCGAGTTCCATATCCAAATTCTACCATTCCAACCTGCCTAAAAAGTATATGTTTTAAATTTCATCAAAAATTTTGATGAAATTCATTCACTCATAATTCAACTTTTTTTCGCATTTTAAAAAAGAATAGGTTGCTAAGAAGAACTGACTGAGTCAGTTCATTGTTCGACTACTGTTTTATTGTTCAGGACGATGAAATGTCTTAGAAATTAGCATTAATATTCATTTTTAATTTAATGCAGGTTCTTAAGAAGTCATTGAGTGAATGTCTCCGAGGAGCGTTCTGTAGTACTGTCTTCTTGGAGTATTTTTGAACGGGAACATGGACAACACTTTTCATGTTATGCAATAGAGACGGCTAGACTGAGGAACGAAAGTCACGTCTGATTAAGATTTTAAAATTATATTACTAAAAAAAATGTGACTTAATTTCATTTAGAGACTTTTATTTAATGAATTGAATTAATTTATAAGGGACATATAATTCATTTAATGCGCGATATTCAAGTGGGAGAGATCGCAGGCTCGCTCGCGGTCAGTTGTTTTCGTAGAGTCGTAGGTTCGAACCTTTATACTCCCAAAGACCTTCCAAGTAGTTGGGGCTGATGCACTTTAAATCTGTTGAGGATAAAAATGCTATTATTGGCGTGGTGTGGAAATTACAAGAGAGAGGTGCTAGCTTAGGTGTATGATCGTCACTTGATAGAGATTCAAAATTACAAGTTCCGTCGCAAACAGCCCTCGTGTTGCTTCTCAGTGAGACGTTAATAAAACTGGGCAATGTGTATTTCATTTAAAAGGTACGAAGGCTTCTTGGAAATCAACGAACTCTCGATATCGCTTATGCAAAATTTGCAAATTATTACATTTATTTTAGGTCTAACACTACATCACAAGTAAAATTTTTATTTTCAAGTAGAAGTATAGAATTTGGTCGGAATCGTATGTCTCTTAAAAATTTAAACTTTAGAGATAAAAATTGGTGTTCGCTCATTACATTTATACAATTTAAGATACAGTATTCAAAACACTAAAAACTAATCAATTTACATTACGTTTTCTTCCAGAGTGCCCAAGAGGACAATTAAAGTAATTATACAACTTAGATGGACTTTCACTCAGGATAGTGGGTTTGATTCAAGTATTTTCATTTTGCAAATCTACGTTGAAAAAACGTCTTTTCTTTGACCGGATCTGGAATTTCATCAACCGATTAAAATAAACTTCTGGAATCAAATTACTTTTATTTTCAAAATTCCACTGGATCTTCTATATTATTAAGTTTTGTTTCATTGTCTTTTATTATTTTCCCCCTTTCTTTCAGATGCATTTTTTTGGCCCTACTCAAGGCACGACAAACACACAGCCAACGCCAGTACGTAATTATGTTCGGCAAAGTGAGAGGAACCGTCAGTAAGATGATAATAGTCACTTGTTCGTAGATGGTCGAACGAATATTCGTGGAACCATACGTTCGAGTCCTGACGTCACTAAAAGTTCTCGCAATGAATGTTAAATATCTGGGGGATGTTCTGGGGGGATACGTTTAGAGATTAAACGTTTTAGAGATTGTAATTATAATTCATTCGCAACCAAAATTTATGTTAACCACAAGTGGATCCTCGTCTGAATGTGATGTCATCAGAAGCGCTCATGTAGGATCACGGATCTTGGAATTCGTGACGTCAGTTTCAATTCTCCTTGTTCTCCGAGGAAAAACTACGCGTTACCACACTGGGTGTGATTAGGATTGAGGAATTAAAAAGTTATAAAGTTTGAAGGATTAAAATAAATATATTTTTGATAAACTTTTGATTGACATAAACCAGCCATACACCATAAATCTTACATGGTGAAAATTGGATGTTACTATCCTTCTGATTTGTTGAGCAAATATGAAATAGTTTTGTTTTGAAGACGGGAGTTAAATTCCAAAATTCTTATTTCAATATGATTTGTCATTTTGATTTATCACAATGGAAGAAGTTTCAGAAGTCAAAATTCCTGCTTTTACTCCATCAGATCCCTCAATGTGGTTTACTATGCTTGAATCAACTTTTGAAATAGCGGCTCCGAAGCCCATTACGACTTCTCGTACAAAATATAACCACTGTTTCGTTTCTCTATCGTCTGAAATAGCCATGAGTGCTCAAAATCTGATTATTTTACCAGACAAGACAGATCCTTATGCCCAGTTTAAATCGGAAATTATATCCCGATGTGGTGAAAACAAAACTCGAGAACTATTGGTGGGAGAACAACTCAGCGATCGCTAGCCCTCGGAACTTTTGAGATTAATGCAACGACGTATTGAAAATCAAAATGTGGCCGATTCACTTTTATTTGAATTATTTTTGCAACAATTATCGTCTAATATTAAATCTATTTTAGCATCAATATCTCCACTGATGGCACAGAAAGCTGAAGAAATTGCGGATAAAATTTCAACATCTCACCCATTCAAGTAAGTGCAATTTCTGATTCTTGTTTAGCAATAAATGTATCGCCAGACTCAGAATTGTCGACTGAAATTAAATTGCTTTGAAAATTCATTGCAATATTACGTCGTTCGAGAAGTTTTTCTAGAAATCGCGAACCTCATTTCTGACCAGAAAAACTCAGCACTTAAAGATGAAAGTGATGGTATCATCGTAGATATGGCTCTAAAGCTGTTAAATGCATTCCAACTTCCAATTATCTTGTAAATTCAAACGACAAGGATTAGCGGCGACATACGCCTCAACCAAAAGTTCTCGTCACCTTTTCGTTCGTGATCGTAAAACAAATGTAAATATTCTCGTTGACACACGTAGTGACTGGTGTTTAATTTCTGCCACTAGATCTAATAAACTTTCTGTACCCATCCAAAACTTCTTTGAAGCTAATGGTATTACAATAAATGTTTATAAAAATAAAATTATTATTTTTAGATTTAAGTTTAGGAAAAAAATTTGTTTATCCCTTTTATGTTTGTAATGTTAAAACTTAAATTACTGGTGCAGAGCTTTTACAACATTTTAACTTGTAACCAGATCTAAAAAATATTTGTTTAAATGACACAGATACAAAATTAAAAGCTCGTGGTATTCTTAATAATGATGATGTATATTCCGTAAAATCTACATTTTGTGATCATGAATTTTCAAAACTATTGAAAGATTCTGTTCAAGCTGTGAGACATTCTGTTATGCATTATATTAATATTTTTAGCCCTTCTGTTTTTGCAATACCTCATCGTCTAGCACCGATCGCTTAAAAATTTCTAAAATGAAATTTCAATATATTTCAGATTTAGGCCACATGAGCCGATCTAATGCCTAACCTTTACATTTAGTTCCCAAGAAGGTAAGTAACGATTGGTGTCCAGTTGGAGACTAGAAGGTGCTCGCAATCAATCCAAATGAGACAGGCATGTTCAATTGTTATCGATTTCTTATTTTTATTCAATATATTATCGATTATTTTTTTTAGGTTTCTTACCAAGTCCTCTTATATACTATTACCATCAATTAAATTTCTTGAAGGGCATAGCAATAAAAAGAAATCATTACGACTAACTAAAAAATCTGAAGCTTCTCTTCAATGGTCTGAGGAAGATGAAAAGGCATTTACAGATGCTAAGAAAGCTCTTGCCGAAGCAACCCTGCTAAGACATCCTATTCTTGATGCTCCTTTAAGTTATTGGAGAGAGGCAATTATAAGTCCATTGATGTAATTGTGCGATGATAAATAGGAACCAATTGCAATTTTGTCAATCAAACAAAACAAAAGCCAAAGAAACTGGTCTACATATGATCGTGAATTGCATACAATTTACGCATCCATCAAAAAATTCCGTCATATGCTTGAAGGCTGAAAATTCTCAATATATATTGATTAGAAACCCCTAATTTTTGCCTTTGAACATAAACGAGAAAAATGTAGTCCACGTCAACTTAGACGTTTAAATTATATATCCCAATTCTCAACCGCTATTCATCATATTAATGGTAAGGATAACATTATTGCTGGTGCTCTTTCGCGAATCGAAATCGATGCTATCACAACTCCGTCAAAATTAGATTATAAAATGATTGTTAAGAAACAAGTAAATGACCCTGAATTAGAACAATTGTTAAAATCTAACGCATCTTTAAAATTAGAGAAAAATTATTTTCTTTTGGAGGATATTCATATCATTTATGATATGTCAACAAACCAAACCCGACTTTTAATTCCAAAAACATTTAGGCAAATAATTTTTGAAAATTTGCATTTTCTACCTCATCCTGGTACATCAGCTACTTCTAATCTGATTTCCAAAAGATTCGTTTAACCAAAAATGAAATCTGACATAAAGGACAGAGCTCGTGCTTGTGCCAAATGTCAGCGTGCTAAGGTACTCCAGCACACCAAAACTCCTCTTGGCACATTTGCAGAAACGGATGCTCGATTCTCTCACATCCACCTATATTTCACAGGACCTCTTCAAATTACTGATGGTAATCCATATTGTCCTGCAATCATAAATAGGTTCACTAGATAGCCTGAAGTAATTCCTACTCTTGATATTACTGATGAGACATCTGCACGTGCACTGAGGCATGGATGGATATCCAGATTTGAAACACCAATAACAATCATAACCGATCAATGTAAAAATTTCATATCCACACTTTTTCGCGAACAAAAAAATATTTTAGGTAGTCGTCGAATACGTTCTGCACTATATCATTCATAACCAAATGGTATGATAGAGAGACTACACAGACATCTTAAAAGCTCTCTAATGGCTCACGAAAACTTAAAATGGAGAGATATTTTAAATGTAGCTTTATTAGGTTTGTACACGGCTCTTAAAAAGATTTGAATGCTACTAGCACTCTCAACTTGTTTATGGCATTAGATTTCATTTACCATCTCATCTTTTAAGTGACGATTCAATTTTAAATGAAACTATAACATCCACTTATGTATATAATTTAATTTCAATGACCAAACACTTAAATGCAACCAATACAACTTATCATGGTAATAACAAATTTTCTGTTTATACAACAAGTTTTTGTTACCATGTATATTTTTAGGAATTGATAAAATAAGACCTCATTTAACTGCTCCGCATTCTTGACCTCACATGATTAAAAACCGATCTGACAAAAATGTTGTCATTCACTTAAAAGGTAAAAGTGTAACTGTCATTATAAAAGCTTGTAATTAATTATTAAAGCTTGTTTATGGATTTTCAGAGGAAATATATCCAAACGTTACACCAAAAACAATTCAAAAATTTTCACCTGCTGAAAAATTGCTACAAAATGAGAAAACTCTCTCTAAAAACGTGAGGAAAACAAGATATGGGAGACACGTTCATTTTCCCAAGCGATTGTGCCAGGAAATTAAAAAGTAAAATGTATTCAATTAATAATTTCTGGTTATAACAATATATTTGTGTAGTACTATAATTTATTTCTTATTATTCTATATTGTGCATTCTTATATTATTTCTCTGCTTTTGATTTAATTCACTTTAAAGTGATTTTCGTTCCCTTCTTCACTGGGGGGGATACTTTGTTCTGAATGCGATCATAATTCATTCGCATTCGTAATTTGTGTTAACCGTAAGTTAATCCTCGCCTGAGTGTGACGGCGTCAGAAGCGCTCTTGTACGTCAATAAAATTCATGACGTCAGTTTCTGTGATTTGTCTCGAGGAATTTAAATGTAAAGTTTTCAATGATTGAAATAAATATACCTTTGATAAACTTCTAATTAACTCAAACCAGCCACACACCATACGGTTTACAATGTAAAGGCCCTAAACCCTATTGTTTGCGAGTTATCTAAGTGAAGTGTCTTTTTCTTAACTGGATCATGAAAATAAAACATTAAGTTCATCCAAAAGAGGCTTCTAAGTGCGACGTTAATTAACAATCGATAAATCACTAGACGAACTTTTATATTGTTCATTATAAAATCTATTCCACATAAAAAATTGTACTTAGAAAAGTGAACTAATTGACTATTGTTGATAACGTCGCATTTAGTAGTAACACGAGGCATATTTGAAAAAAAATGTTTTAATTTTGAGCCTCTATCAAACAACGCGGATGACACCTGAGTTGTCCCCCTTTAATCCACGCAGTTCCAAATAGATAATTTGAAGCCAAAACAATTTAATGTGCGTCAGCTCCACTACATGGCGATCGATAAGTATCAACCAGGATCAAACCTACCACTCGATGGAAACAATGCCGGCTTAACTACTTAGCGAGACATTATAAATAAATGTGAATCGAGAATGCACTTCGCTTCAGTTCATATTCATTTGTATAATTTTTTGAGAATAAACGTGCACTTAAAGATGTATTTCATTTGCCGACGATTTGAAGCAGAACCGAATGCAATCTGCGGACTGAAGTTTAGTAGGATGTAGTGAGGAGGAAATGAGTGAATGAATAAAGGTTCATGGCGCAAGAACAACATTCGGCCACTGCGCATGTGCCAGAAAACGAGTTTCACTACAATATATATTAAACAGAGAGAAAACGATTTTTATTTATGTCTGCTCGTAACTCCAGGCGTCCTCCGATCGAAGGATTTATGCAGATTTCATAAGAAGAAAATTAAGAATCATGATGGCTGTAAGTGCGTGCGTTCTTTTATGGTGTCATTTAATTACGAGCATTCATTTCTAATCATTTTTATTACAGGACGATACTACAAGCATGAAACGCATACAAACCACAGAAGTTCAACATAGAATTGACTTCAGTCCTTCAGCGAGCTTAACGCTCATTTAGGTGTGTTTCGCCTTCATGGGTTACGTCGTTTCTGCAACAGATGCTGGCGGACTCTACACAACTAGACGGCGCTAGTGTCTCACACTTCCCCTTTCAAGACGGTATCATAAAACAAATACATGATCTAAGAAATTCACAAAAACTGCATCTAGAAAGTAAAAAAAACATTAATAATATATAAATTCAAGCACAAAGAAATATTGAATATTTTTTTAAATGTTCAGTAAAAGAGTTTAATGTAGTTGAAATATCTGTCCAATACGTTGCTGGTAGTCAACTGAATTTTACTACGCCGATAGCCTGACACTGACATTGAATCTTTCCATAGCTGGAGACCACCTCCGGAGACGAGCACTTTGGGATAAACATTGTTTCAGGTACTTTAAGGGTTGTGATCACTAACTATTTGAACTTGTGATCCGTAAATATAAGTTTCAAACTTCCTCAACGCAAAAATGATGGCGTAAACTTCCTTCTCTATGGTAGCATATTTTTCTTGGAACTTCGATAACATTTTACTTGTGAAAGCAACAGTCCTTTCATTTCCGTTTTCATCAACTTGAGCAAGACAGGCGCCTACTGCATATGTAGAAGCAACTGTGAAGATGGTAAATGGGGCATGGAAATTTGGTGCAATGCAATCGGGGGTTTCACAAATAGCTTTCTTAAGTTTCCCAAAGGAGTCCTCATGCTTCTTAGTCCAGTTGATGTCACGCGGAATTTTATTTCTTGTAAGTTCTATCAAAGGAAGCGCTATTTCGGCAAATTTCGGCGCATAGGATCGGTAGTATGACAGAAGACCCAGGAGACTTCTTACGTTTTTCTTAGGCTAGGCAGGTAAAAGATTCTTGATTGCAAGTACTTTTTCAGGATCAGGTGAATGGTTGCCAGAACCTACTGGACGTAAGAGAAGTTTCACTCGAGGTTCACCAAAACTACACTTTTGAAGTTAGATGGTAAAATTAGCTTCATTTAAGCTACATAAAACAGCTTCAAAATGTATTAAATGATCTTTCTAGCTACATGAAAATATTACTATGTCATCAATGTACTGCCCAGTGTCTACTAGAGATATCACAATGGAAAGAGTCATGGTAAAACCACTCGTAAAGTAGAGTCGCGTGTTGTTGAACCGCGTGTTACCAGGATCTAACCGCATACTGAAATAGGTTTAATTAGGTAATGAATTAAAACAAGTGTTTCTTCAATGGACAAAAATAGGTAGACAGACTTTGTAAAATGATTTCGTAAGTCTTTCATCAATGATCAAGCTTAACTGCATAAAAAATATTTTTATACGTGTTTTTAATCCTTCGGTAAAACATTATACACCCTTAGAGAAAACCCATTCTTTCTAAAGAAATTAAGTCTCATTTTTAGCCCAATTGAAAATTATCTTTAAATGCACATATGGGATAAAAATAAAGTTCTACAGATTTTATCTGTCTGAGAAGAGCTATTAGAGAGGCTATACTTAAGGACTTCCGAGGCTTTGTAGAAAAACTGGACTATCGTATAGCTTCTTAGGGCACAACACGTCTTGTAGAGGCGCAATAATCAGAGACAAAAGAAAGGAGCCGATTAAATTTGAAAACAAGCTGCTTACCTTTGATCAGTGCCTTTACTAAACAGTATGCAGTCGTGAGTAATTACCTTCCTTCTTCCAAGATAAAGAGAAATATACTAAATTGCCCTCCTACGTGTCTAAATCAAGAACTCAATGAGATTTTTAATTCACCCTTCTCAAATTAGAAACTAAAGTGTGGAGTTAGGAATTTAACACCGAAGAAAAGCCCTAGACCAGACGGAGTTGTGACGGAATTCCTGGTTCATATCGGGGACAAATCTATGTGCGTTTTACTTAGACTTATTAATCTCACTTGCATTTCAGGTGTCCACTGTGAATTGCGTAAAGGTGAAATAATACCAGTCCTTAAAACTGGTAAGCATCCTGGAGTTTTGAACATCTTTCATCCAGTTACACTCTCGAGCCAAACTACATTTTCATTCAGAGAAATTTAATTGTTTATTTGATAGTCAAGCTGGTTTCAGAAAACATGGAAACATAGTGGAACAAATTTCTAGACTTACTCAAAAGGTCAAGAACGGTTTCAATTCTTAAATAGAGTACGGTTGCTGTGCTGGTCGATTTCCAGATAGAATATCGATAGAGTCTGGAGGATATTGTTCAGAAAATTAATTGAGATTGGAGTCTGTGGGGACGTGTACCATTGGATTAAATTGTTTAAGGATAAGCATTTCATAAGAACTAAATATGGAACAGCCATCTCATCCTTCAAGGCTATTAAACAGGGGCTTCCTCAAGGCTCAGTTTTGAGCCCAATCTTGCTCAACATTATGATAAATGATGTTGTAAACTGCATCATGAATTCACATCCTGGAGAACAGACTCTTCAATTTGCTGATGACCTTATTTTGTGTTGAACGGTTAAATACAGTCAAGTCATTAAAGATTCACATAATACTGCCCTTGATACGCTTCGGAACTGATCTAAAGATAATGAAACGAAGATAAATTTAAACAAGATAATTTTGCAGGTCTTTACTCTAAGTACTAAGACCAGGGACATTGAGCTGATATAAGATAGAGAAAAACTCCAAAGAACCCAAGAAGCTTTTTACCTGGAAATTGTTATGCACACTACAGGAAATTGGGATAAACAGGCCTGTAAATTAATGAGCATTAGCCGTGCAACAAATGGACTGCTTAAGAGACTTACCAGTGTTAAATGGAGTGCAACTCCAGGTTCTTCTGCGTACCACCTATAAATCTGATATTAGACCTACTATTGAAAATGGGAGTGAACTCCTGATAACTGCTTCTGTGGTGGTGCTGGACAGCATGGAAATCATTTAAAAGAATGCCCAAAGAATTATCAAAGGAAGCTCATTCTGTACTCCAATTCTGACCATGCCCGATAGTCTATAAGTTATACCCCGGCAGTCCATAGGTTAAAATCACAATCTACTTTTCTGCAGGTGACCTCAGACCTCACTACCGTTTTTAACATCCCTGCAAAGAGACAACCCTTATTAGTAACAATAAATTTCTGCAGACATCTAAATTGGTTGGATGTAATTTAGATTTGCTTTTGCCTTTTAGTAAATTGAACTATATAGAGTTAAAAATGGTCACCTTGGCCTCTATGGATGATAGATTCTCAAAAAGGCGATTGCTTAATGTGTACACTGATGTTTTCTGCTTCTGGGGATCATACAAATGTTGGTGCCAGTGTTTACTCCAGAGATTTTAGCCTCAACAAAGCCGTTGGTAAACATTGCACGAATTTTGATGGTGAATTGGATGCTGTTCACATGGCATTAACTGAGATTGCAGGGAAAGAGGAACAGAACATTGTGATTTTTATTGATTCACAAGCCACTATCAGGGCTTTTACTTCAGCTATGCCTTCTAGCAACAGTTTCGTTCTTAACCCTTTCGGGACTGCACGCCTTCCCGTAGGACTTTCCCTGGGGACGGAGGAGAATGGAAAGGAACCGTTGCACAGAGTTCGGGGGTTTTGCGTCGTTAAGACTAACTTCAGGAAAAAAAAAATCACGAAGAAATTTTTTTTTCCTAATGTTATAATTTTTGGATGGACTAAATTCATGTGACGCCATGACCATATGGAACAGTTATCATGAAATACCCGCCGGTGTAAACGAGTATTGTATTAATTAGTTTTCCCCTATGTTTGTGAAATGTGTTAGGCTTCAAACTTAAGTAACTTACATTTAAATATATATGCTACTTTTAAATAAAAAGAGAAATCGTCCCACGACTTTTTTTACGTCTTGTTTCAAAAGAAACTTTGTAATCTTAATTTTGGATTGCTGTAGTATAAAGATACTGAATCGTTCTTTGCTCAAGAAGCTTAAAAAATGGCTTAAAATTTATTTATTTGGCTTACACACAGCTATTTTTGTTTAATTATTAGAGCATCCTAATTTAACAGTGATTTAATAATACTTAATAAAATGGATACTTTTCCATTTCGCTGGCGTAACTTTAGCCAAGCACATTTTATTGGCGACAACACATATTATATACATTAAAAAGATGTTCAATTTGGTGTCAGTTACATTATTTTTTGTGACTTGATCGCTTGAGAAATGCAAAAGTACCAAAAAACGTTTCTTAGCTTCTGCTAATAATATAATTCAATAAAAAAGTATGTATAAAAATGTTGCAAAAGTTTAATTAATTTTTTTCGGGCAGCATATTCAGATTTTATTCTATCATGAACATTTGGGTCTTTCTAACATTCATTCATATAGAATGAATACAATAATTTCTTTAGAATTCAAGACATGACACAAACACTATATTTATATAATTTATTCATTAAATAGAAAAAACACTTATAAATGTTCGCCATAGGATAAGGTTGATCATATTATCCAACCCTTTTATTCGACATGTGAAACATTTTTATTTACAATGCAGATAATCACATTCGTTCATTAAAGTTATAGGCTAAATATTTATTTTTCAATGACCTTTGTAAGATAATTATGATATTATATATGTAAGAAATTGACTTGGTATTTGTATAGTGTTTATTTACACGAAGGTAAACACTTTTAGAAGTACATGAATATTTTTGAAATATATGCGAGGGTCGAGAGGAATTAGAAAGTAAAACCGAGGTTCTGGTGTTGTTGGGAAGAAACAAGAATCACATTTGCATGACGAGGCAACATAACAGATTGTTGCGCAGTATTCAAGATTTATAGAATGTAAATATTTCTGTTCCTCAAAATTCTCTTTTTTCTCCATACTGTATCATTTCCATTAAAATAAAATTTCAAAAATTAATATTTTATGCAAAATTTTTTTAAAAAAAATTTTTTAGCGAGAAGAGCTTCAATTCTTATGTGTGCTTATGTTGAGTTCTCTGGTGTAGTTAACATCTGATAACTGCGGAGATATCTATCCTTACCTGGAAAAGTATTTCATGGATAGATTTTAATGAATTGAAATTTTTTTTAAGAGTAAAATGTTTAATACCTGTCGGAATATTTCGAAAGTTGAGAAAAAGCCGCAGAACAAAAACCTATTCGGAATAATTTGAAGCCCCATTAATGTATTTTTCTTCATTAGACTGGTATGTACGATGAATTGAGTTAGAATAGTACTTACACAAATTATTTAAGCAGTGTCTTCATGCAGCTCTTTTGTGAATCTTTACTTAATAAATATTAAGGAAGAAATTGTCTCATAATATTTCTTTCTGTTTTTTGTTTTCTCAGAAAGTCTACCAGTATTCTTACATATGTATTGCAGTAAGTAGTATTTCTGTTAATGATTGTAAAAAAAAACATTTGTAAATTTGGATATGTAAATGCAAAGCATTGTTATTTTTTGTTTTGTATATATAAATGCAAAGCATTGTTATGTTAAATTTTTAATTAATATTTGGAAATATATTCCCTATTCAGCAAACACATTTTAATATCATTAGTTTTTAGATGATACAAATATATTTGTTTACTCTTAAAAAGTAATAATATATTCTAAATGTGCATAAATATGTAATAATATGCAACAGAAATTTGAGAGAAAAATGCTATGAAGTTAGATTATTATAGTTCAAGTAACATTATATATTCTTAGTTTTATGTGCATGTTACTTAGTAAACATTTCGAGTGTGAACATATCAGCAAAGTTTCTAAATTAAAAAATGAATAATTCAAAGACACCATATACATAATAAACATAAAATAATACAAGTAATGTTTTATGAAAGAGATACTGAGGGATTATATTGAAAGATAGATACAGGGATCATTCAGAAAGAAGGGTTAAAATTATTTTATTCAACAAATTTCTCAACACTTTATTCTCTGCTTGATTCGATGGGAATTAATCTCAGATTTTAAATCTATGAAACGTATTTTGTTATCCTTTCCATCAAACAAAAAAAAAAAGTAGAGTTTATTTTTTTTGTGTAATCACTGAATTCACATTTTAAGGTGGTAGTTGTTGTCACGATGCTTAAGAACCAAAGTACTCTTAAGCAAACCTTTCCCTAATCAGATGTTTATATATATATAGTGAGAGACATATATATTTATATATATATATATATATATATATATATATATACATATATATATATATATATATATATATATATATATATATATATAGTATATATGTACCGTGAAATACGTTTAACGCGAAAATGCTTATCAGGAAAATTCAGTTAACATGAAATACTATTATTACCATTCATCGAACTCTTATTAAAAAAAAATAAATATAGAGTAAAGTCAATATGAGGCACTCGTTTTAACTGAAGTCTAGTATTTAGAAAAATAGGATACAGAATTTAATATGTAACAAATATTCCGTTATAAGATGCGAGCACTTATTTCAAGCTACATATTTTAATTCTTACATCTTCGCGTATCCTTTTCTTTACGAAGGAATTCCAGAATATACACGCGATGATGCTCTATCTTTGGAGTTCTTCTTCGAAATATTTTCCCAGGGATTTCGATCAATGGTATACCGAATTCAGTAGCAATAAGGTAAACGCAAGGATAGGAAATGTTTAAGAGAGTAACACCAGCCAATCGTGAATTGTATTCAAACCACTATGCAGAAGAATGTTATTTTATATAAGTAGGGTTTATCTTTTTTATACGTTCCCTTCCCGTAAGGAACTAAAAGCTTTTCCAACATCTTTTCTTTAGAAAATCCCAAAATTTATATGCGGAAGGATTTATCAGATATTAGATACAAAATGTTTAAGTAATTTTCTGTCAATGCAATTTTTTGTGAATTCACATCACTATAGGATCTAGACGATACTTTTGTCTAGAAATAAGTATATTTGAAATTAAATGACTAATGCTAAAAACGTGCTTAAAAAAGAGTTTTTTTATTCTTAGTTAAATAATACTAATACTCATAGTCAAAACAATTTTACATTCAAAAAATAGTATCGATGGAGCAATCATACCTAAACGAGTAGGTATACGTGTTTAATAGTTACGAGTAGGTTTTCAGTAACACTTGACTGAATATTTTAATGAGATGAAGGCGCAAAGCCCCTTGTGCGTTTTGTAGTCGCTATTACCTTTACAGTAATTAGATTTGTTTCAGTATCCTGACTCAAAGAGCTAGTTCTTGAAGGAAGGCAATTAAAAAAAATTTTACGATAGTTCACAGTCCAGGATAGAAAAGATTGATGTTACCTAGAAGCCACCTTGGTGAGAAGATCCTCGTCTCTGAAAAGCTTAATGTTTCTTAGTTGAAAGTTCGCCCCCCCCCCCCAACTCTTATCCCCATCCAATTCCTCTGTGGTCTGAATCTCTGCTGTATTAACATTCACAAAAGAATTCATCTCCCAGTTGGGAATTTTCGATGACAAAATATTCTCAAAACGCTCAGAAAAATTCTCGTGCAAAGACTCGAGATGTTGACAGTGAACATGTGAATCGTCGAAGAGGATTCCACTGTTTTTATGTACAGAAGACAATATTAAACTGACTTAGCTCATTGCGACCAAAAATTCTTCTTCCATAAGAGTTTTTTTAGGAAAGAAATAATTCATGAACCCTTAAAAAAAAATGAAACCTCTTTGTTTGTTCTCTACAAAGACAGAGAAGGAATTCCGGTTCTTAAAAATATCTGCGGATGATATAGAAAGTTCCTTATAATAACATATTTTCAGTCTGCAGTATAAATGGCTTTAAAATATATATATTATCAAGGAAATTATACTTGAACAAATTAAGACTCACGTATTTAAAACCGCAAATTGTCTTCCTTCAAGCTCAGAAATTACAAAAGCTAGAAAATATATCACACTTTTAGTTTAAAATTTTATTGGTCCATAATTGAATTTTCTCTCTTACTATGTCATTCCCCTGTATAGGGTATATCTTATTTGATATAAGACTTCTGAATGTATATTTCTTTTTTTCAGTTCACAATTCAACACAAACTATCTAGTGATTACATCAAATAATACTTAAAGGATGTGTACTTCCAACGAAACCTAACTTTAGCATGGTTCCTCAACCCTTCAGGATCTCTTGTAGCCAAAAAATTTCTTACCAGATTTCTATATAATCACCCTCACTCTTCATTTGTTACGTATTTTTTTACATATAATTTGATTTATCAATACGAAGAAAATGTCTGCATCAATATATGAGTAAAGTCGTTTCTGCCATCTCTAAGAACTCGGTTTGTAATGGCCAATGCAAATGCATTGAAAGAGCTGAATACGCATCTCTTAAAAGTTCCATCCGAACATTGGCATCCATTCTAGAAAAGAATCACGTCCGATACCGTTATCAAAATGATCTTCAATATTCTTTCTTTGTAAGCATTTCACTTTTTTCTAGATGGTAATTTTACATATTTCAAATGGTGAGGCATAACATCCTGAAATGTATTAATTTTTTAAAGTATTTATAATGTCTCTTCTGTACAGCGCCATCTTCCAACCACTTGATCCCATTGTTTCACAACGCGAATTATGATGTTTAGTAAAAAAATTACTGGTCAGAAATATATGGAATTAAATTTGTTTTCTCTGTTGTAGATGCTTCCAACCATAACTTAAGTACATCATTTGTCAGGAAGTAAAAAACAGGCGACAGGAAATCTCTGAAAGAAAGTAAAAAATCTTCCGAGAAACCAATTCTTGGCAGTTTCCATGTAGTCTATTGTTCCTAAGAAATTCCAACAAATGTCATTCATCTCGACCGAAGTCGTGCCTAAATTTTAAAATGCTCGAATCTCCAATCCTCAAACTGTCTGGTGTATCGGTGGGATTAACTGCAGAATTTGTTCCATCAAAACGTTTGGAATTCCAGTTTGATATTTTCAAGCTTAATGTATAAATTCTTACTATTTTCACTATAGCGACCATAACTAATCGGTGGGTCTTTCTTTCATTTCCTGGTTCTCGGATTGTTGAAAATAACTGCCACTTTCACAAAGGCTATGCGTTCAAGGGAGTATACAAAGTTCATTATTTATAAACTCTTAATGCAATAGAAGTGAAGTGAAGACAGTAGATAAGAATTATAATATCTATCAATTACTTATCAGTATTTCGTTTCTTCTTTATGTTCTCTGTATTATTCCTGAAATACAAAAAAAAAAAAATTTTATAATATTTTTGTGGTATTTGTAACGAGAAAGATATTTAAGAACTCTCGTTTTTGATGTCCTATTCTGCAGTTCGGTAGTGAAGTGGTCACGGTCGACTGGTGCTTGACGCACATTTCCTCGATTTGGTTGGATCCTGGTACCACTAAGACCCGTCAAGTAAGAGAGCCTGTTGAAAGTTAATTAATCAGGATTCTATTCTTCACGTTGTGGGATGGAATTAAGAAAAGCTGTGAGAAGAAGTTCCAGTAACACCTACTGTCTTTTGGCCGCGACTCAAAGTTATGATGTCTTCATCGATAGCCCTGATTTCTTCCTTAGAGACATTAATAAACAATAAAGGGAAAATGGACGCCTTTATTCTAAGCATTTGTTAAAATGGTTTCTTTAGGTTCAACAGCGATTCTTAAAGTTCTATCTTTTCTTGAAGTGTATATTTAATAAGAAAATAGAGCTCCCACATTGAAGTCTGCATAAAGAAGAAAATTGTTGACTTCAGTCATTGGTTGTATTAGAAAAGTAAGATTATTACAGGACGGGAAGGAAAACGAGATAGCAGTTCGCAAGATCAAATGAATTTGCTGTCGACGTTGATGACATTAAGGAATTTTAAACAAATATTAATTGCATAAAAAAGTTTTAAGCCAAACATTTAGTCTATTGTATATTCTGAAGAAATTCAGTTCCCTTTAATGTCACAACGATCACGCAAAATATGTAAGTGAATGTAAATCTAACTGGCCAAGAAAATCTTGATTTACCGATTGCTTTTTAAGATCGCACTTAGAATCAACCTGAGGGCTATTGGTGACTTCAGTAAATTTGAACTTCGATTAGGAAGGGGATGACACTTCTCTTTCACCTTAAAATTCCCACCATAAACGGAAGAACTTCGTCACATCAACATAACCGCTTCACGGCGGAGATCTTTAGTGCACGGTCGGTCGAACCCACGACGAAAGCAACAGCCCAGTCCGTAAATCTGCGTTATGACCATTAGTCTATCCGCACCGAAGAAAATAACTAGAACACGATTAACGCAACACGAAGTGTTAATGGTGCGGTTTTATGAAGTTCCTTGCAAACAAAATGAATCATTAGATGTAGATTAATATTATATTATCTAAATATATTGCTTTCCGCTATAGAGTCTTAGAAAAATATTATATTTATTTTTTGTAGTGTGAAATTATTAAAAAATACAATATACACATTTATAAAATATTTTCTGATCAAGCATTTTTATTAAAGAAAAAATAAAAATTTATTTACCTACGGTACATTCGATGGTTTTTTCTTAATGTATTGGAAATTCCAACAAAAAGTTACTAGATAGTTAACTCATTTTACAAAAACTCATGCAATATAATTATTTTTTTAAAAACAATTCTCAACAAAAAAAATTATTTTGGAACCAAAAGAAGTAATGCTCTGCATCGGAAGGAACTTACTGTTCTAAAATATTTCAGGAAAGAGGAAAAATTAAGTAAAATGTAACTATTTCAGAATATTGGTTTATTGTAGAACTTTTCGAAAATATTATTTAATTTTTTCGCTTTTGACTATCAAAAAATATAACAAATTTGCGTATTTCCATTTAGATACTTTACATGCATAATAGTTATTATTTTGTCTGTACATTCTGTGCGTCAGATGTTTTTCTTCTGAGTGCTCGATGAACACGAGTGAGGTTAGTGATAATATGGTATGATTAACAGTAATAAAATGAAACTGTCAATCCCTTGCAATGCTCAAGGTTTGAATGAGAACAAAAACTGAATTAAACTATCGATTTTCAAACTTTTATTTTAAAAATGAGAGCCATCCAGATAAATTAATCTTCCAAATATAAATGTATATGAAGAAAATTTGTCACTGTCAATGTAAAATATATAGTGATGTAAATTAGATTGGGCCAAATATATAGTGATTAAAAATTCATGTTATAAATTTTCTTTGGTATATAACTTCGAACAAGAATAGGAATCAATCAGTTGTTATTTCAGAGGCAGGGTGATAGAGACATCGCCCACCTTTGGAAACTTTTGGTGTTGTTAGAACTGGGTAAGACGGGACGCAGCCAATCAAATTTTGTTGTGAAATAGAATTTGTTTATTATTGAATCTTTGGTATGATATATGAAGATTACTTTTATTCGAAATTTTGAAACTAAGTTGTAAATGATTGTATTCGGTATCATGAGCTTCTAGTTAGTATTTGGTAAAGTTCTGAATCACTGAACATTTGAGTTAAATGTTGTTGTATTCCAAGAGGACTTTGTAGTTTCAATTTGAATTCGGTATGTATTAAGTGCAGATTTTTTTGCAAAATTTCAACAGCTTACGTGTGAGAATGAGAATTAAATCAAAAAACAGACGTGATGAACCTCGTAGCTAATTTAGCTGTTTTACGGTTAGTTGCTTTAAAAAAACCGTTAATAGAAGTTACAGAAATTCACAAAAAACGGTGTTTTTCTATATACCATTTTTATTTGCACATGTAGTGATAGAGTAACAAAAAAAACAACTTAAGATAAATCCATGATTTATTTTGCTTCAAAACCGCATGAGAGTTATTCAGAAAGTAAGGAACGTTTCCGGTTCGATCGTCGTGCATAGGCGCGCGCCGAATACGTACATTTTAGTGCGTCTGCGTGTTTCGCATCTCAGTCGCGCTCAGCCATCACAACGGGAACATTTTCCACGCTGCCCGTTTTTTTTTATTTTCAATTTAAAATGTGCGCTGTAATTGAAAATTCCGCTACATGAGATGCGAACAGGATAATGGTTTTTGTTGAAAAAACCCAAGACCTATGGAAATTTATCGGCAAGTGAGTATGAAGTGTCGCTGAAACAAGTAATGACAGAAAGTCAATCGGAAATGGTCAATTCATGTTAAAATGACCAACATATAACGTTCACGATGAAGATGAAGAGTGACGCCTCTAGCATGTGACTGACGACTGGGTCTCACAAAGTGATGAAAAAGATTCGAAAATACCCCGTTCTCATAATACGGCAGCTTTCGTCGTTTTCCATCAAGTTCACGGATCTTTGTTGTTGAAATTGTCCACACAGAAGATTCGCGGCGGTAAATTCTATGACAGAAGAATTTCAAAGTCTTGTCACCGCCTATGATAATTGACTCACTTGTTTGTTGCTATGTAGAATAGTTGAAATTTTAGTGTACTTTCTGATGTATTAATAATTTATTTTTTCTTGTAACTTGTATTCTTTTTAAGTCAAAATCGTTCTGCTTTTCTGAATAGCCCACGCATCACTAACATAAGCAAGGTTTGGAAAGACATAAATGATAGCGTAAACTCATATGAACCAATGTAGTAATAAGAAAAAAAATATAAATACCTCGAGTTAATATCCCTAATGGCCACGAATAGTACTGGTGACTACCAATTTCACATCGAGTTAGGAATAACACTTCTTTAAATTTTCTAGAGATTAATACGTAACTTGATTAATCTAAAATTTCATAGCGTTTCACTTTGCCGATGTAAAAAAAAACATGCTAATTTTAATTTTCAGAATAACAAAATATCAAAACTTTTTAAAGTAAGTGTATGATTTACAGCTTTAAAGTGACTACTAATTATAAAGTGAGTGTTGCGGAATTTTGGAGAAATAGCACATTATTTTTCTGATTGTGTAATTAAATGTTTTTTTGTCCCTTACAAAAGGCCTATCCATTTCTTTTCTTAAGGAATTATTGCAGATGAAGAAATAGTTAGATAACTTACATAATTCATTTGCATAAAGTTAAGACTATATAACATTTCATTTTACTTTAGTTTTCCAAATTTTTGAAATATTTATCTGAGCATTAAACCATAATGTTATATTTTCTATTCATATTTTTAGCTATATTGCTTTCGACCTATATCAAATTTCATTTTTTTCCATTCAGCGATGTATACTGGTAGAATGGCGGTCGATGATTGATTGGTGTGTGTGATTACTGATCGCTCTGGAGCAAACAGAGCTACTTTGACGAACCCTCGTTATTTGTAGACGTCGGTCAGCTGCGACGGACGACACTCGAGTTATACGCCTGCCTCTTCTCGAGACCAAATCAACGGAGGACATGTGCCACTACAAATATAACATGCTTCAGTCCCGGCTACATCGGTGGGCTCTTAGTGGCCTCAAAGTTTTAACCTACGATTAGTCGAATGAAATGCGCGATTTACCATAATCACTTGGCAAATGCGACCAAAGTAAATTGGTTAAATAAAATAATATTATATGCCAAATGTTTTATGCTGCATTACAATATTCGGGGCACCCCACTCTAAAAATAACTTAATATTGAAAAAAAAATTATTAATATATTTTAATAATGATTTTCTTAATATTTGTACAAAATATTAAAGCCTAAATACGTTATTTAGAGAGAGGTTAAATTTTTTTTAACTGTGCGCCAAATAGGGATGAGGATTGAAACTACGACCGGTCCTGTTAAACCGGGGTCATCTGAAAAAGTGACAACACCTATATTAATGGTCCGCTATATAGCTGTTCGTTGTTATTCTGAATTATTCAGTGCCGTTTTCCTCTCTTTGCTTAACTAAGGGTACAAACTTCTATAACACGTGTTGCGAAAGACTATACGCCACCAGAAAATCCTTGAAATATTATTGGCAATTATCCCCCCACACACACACCTAGCAGACCGCTCTAATACAAGAAGCAAGCAAATGTTCATCAAAACCACTTCCCTTCCACCAGCTGACGAATCTCTCTACCAATGAACAGCGCTAGAGTCACAAACACCTATTATCCCTCTCACACCTATTATATTAGAGTAAAATATTAGAAATTGGAATGGGTCACTCCAACCATTAATTCTTTTGTGCTTTTCGTAATTTATTTCCACATCTAAATACAATAAAAAACTAAAATTGTTTTACAATATTTCGTAATTTTTTTCAACATAATTTATTTATGAAGCAATTTTAAACTTCTCGAACTTTTATTAATTAGTATTTAGAATGCATAAAAAGCATTTATATGATGTACATAATAATACAAAAAAAATTGTGAGGAATTTATAGTTCTTCCAAAGAATATTTTTGATTTTCCCTTTGCAGTTTTGGGATTATACTATATGAATAACTAGAAAAGATTTTGCTACAAGTGGTATATATAATGATGCAAATTAAATTATATATATCAATATTATTTATATTGCTGAATTTTTTCAAATCCAAGAATAATTTAAGAGAATTTTTTTTATTAAGTTTCTCTTTATTTTGATTCTTTAATTGTTCATTAGGAAAGCAAATAAGATTGGAATATGTAATTTCTTCCCTTTACTAAAAACATAGAAAATAATCAAATAATTACTTTTTTGTTTTTTATTTTTTGCAGAAACGGCAAATTAAAACAAAACATATTTATAAATTGCTTTGTGTGTTTTAGCAAGCGTATAATATCCGATGTATTGCACATTAAGCGTTTAGAGCGGAATTCTTAAATTTTTTTTTCTATAAAAGAAATTAAATTTTTTCACCTAAAATTCATCAAACAAAATGATATAAAAACATTTCAAATTCTTCTTTACCAGTAATTAAATTTGTTTATTTATTTGGAACATATAAATTTATTAAAATTTCTCGTTCTGAGAAATTACCAAAGACATTTTATTTTTAACATAAATCGGATCAAAGATCAGCTCTTTAGGAATGAAAATAACAAATTAATGAATGAATGAAAAATGAACAAGTTCATATAAAAGAACGCAAATTCATTTAAACATATTTAATTTTATACAACTGAATGAATTCAGATGTTTTTCTGATGTAATTTCTCAATATGTCATCATTTTGACCTCGCTTTGTCAAATTTCTGAAAATACTATTCTCTTTTTTATGAACAAAATTCCAATCCAATTGCAGAATTTTCCAATTTTTGAACGAGTGTTATTGGAAAAGTAAAAAGTGTTTTTCGAATCTGTTCTGGAAAAATAATTTTCGCTATAGAAAGTATTCCTATTTATTTTATAACTAATTTGCAAGCATTAAATTGGATTCCTATTTCGTATATATCGAATTTCATTAAACAAACCTATTAGAATTTAACAGCACTTAAAGAAATATTGAATCATTGTAAGATATGACCTCAATTTTATATACATAGACATATTTAAATCATTCATTAACTTATTTTTAAGCACAAAAATAATACACAGAACTTGTTATTTAATTAAATATTAAAAAGTAGTGTATCAAAATTAAACTTATAAAATTAAATGAGAAAAAAAAAGCACAAACTTACTTTTTTTTAATCATAAAAAAAATTCTACGCAACAGTTAAATTATCCCGTGAATTGTTTAAAAAACAGGATGCCAAAAAAAAAAATATTTTTAACTCAAAAGATAAATTTGCATATTTTCACGAAGTTCACAGACGATTATGTGGTTTCCTGCTACAACAAAAATTAAATTTCTTTTTTTTTTTCCTGTATTCAAATCCAGCACTGATTTAATTTTATGCTTTTTGCCAATCGCGTTAAAACATTTTGAATTTCCGTTTCACTACCAGTGAAATATATTCTTTTATTGCTCGAATTTGCAAATCTGGCAGAAAGTTTTTTAGTTCCGCTTTGCCATTCTAACAAAATTGTCACTTCCGTAATGCCACTCTCGGCATAAAATTCTTTGATTCCACACATTTCTCATCATAAAAATAAATATTTTTTTTATATATTTTTATCCTAAAAATTTCATTTATTAAGTTTGAGAATCAACAAAATAAATTATTTACGTCTATTTTGAATCAGAATAAATAATTTCTTTTAATTTTCTAATTGTTGTCTAATTTTCTAATTTCAAATTTTAATTGTATATAGTTCCTTCTTTCATATTAGTATAAGGACAAATACGCAATTGAAACATTTAAAAAATATAAATCAAGGCTCCCGTCTACCCGCCATTTTGATTTCGCGGACGTAATGTTAATCCTAAGGAAATTCGACATGAATTCTCACATCTTTACAATTTAATCTATTTGAATGCAATAAAGTGCATCTGAAAGAGCAACAAATAATGAAGGCTTCTGTGGAATTACTTCTTTCGTCCGATTTTTAAAAATATTTGAAAATATTCTTTAAAGACCGGAAAACTCAAAAACGAATAATTAAAATAAGAATAAAAATATTTTTAAGAATCTTAGGAAAAAAGTAATTCCACAGAATCATTGATTATTTTTTGTTCTTTCAAATGCACTTTATTGCATTCAAATAGAACAAATAATAAAGATGTGAGAATTAAAGTTAAAATTCCATAGGATTAATATTAAGCCAATGAAATCAAAATGGCGGGTAGACGGGAGCCTTAAAATGGTCGAAAATCTATTACACATAGACGTAAAATCGTTTGACGATGAAATCTGACGCTTTTCAAATCAGATAAAGCTTAAATTAAAAACAGCGTTCATTCAGACGTTACTAGAATATGACATACAAATTACTAGAGAATGTAAATTACATTTTTATGCTTCTAAAGCAAACAACAGGAAAGTAATTTCGTATTCTTATGTATGCTCTTTATATTCCAATTTATCATTTTTACGACATCGAAATTATTTTAAACTCTTAACGAGTGTGTGGAAATTTAATTTCCTTACAAATCAATAATTATATTTTCTGTGTCTGCATATTTTTATTGGGACGCACTTCAAATTTCCATATATGAATCCTTACATGAACCTTTGTCTCTAGATCCATAGCCTAGTAGAAAATTTGAAAGTTTGATCTGGATTTGTTGAAGGATTGTTTTATACAATTTTGTGCTACATATTTGGATATCTTGAAAGTATTCTGAATATTTGAGACGGATGGAAGTTGGAAAAAATTTATGACATTAAATTTTAAGAGCTTTATCATATAATAGATATCTTGTCGTTTATGGGCCCCTTAAATACAAATGGTTCATAAACAAATTGGAAAATTTTAATTTTTTTTTCCATTTATTAAAAATATAGTAAATAATTAAACAGGGTCATTCGCATAGAATTTACTTTTTGCAAATATTCTCTGAAAAGTAAAATATAAAACATATTTATTTGTAACAATGTATGTTTTAGCTAGAGTATAATATCTAAAATGTTACTTATTAAAGAATTAGAAGCACACATTTTTAAATAATTTTGTTTTCTTTAAAAAATATTAAAAGCTTTTCCTTAAAATTAACAATACGCTTTTGACCATAAAACTGCTTTCAAATTATTAAATATTGAGTATAATAGAGACTTTTTGTGCCTTCATATCCCATAAAGAACTATCAATTATTTTTTAATGTACCCTCATGGACAAAAAAACTAGCGCACCAAGAAGGAGTCGTCAAAATGAAACGAAATGTTACAAACGTAATGACTACTTCGATATAAGAAAATGATTAGAAAATTAAAAAAAAAAGGATCATTTATTTCAGAGAAAAAGGCAAAAGAACGGAGAATTTAATACCCTGTTGAATCCCCTGTAGCGTGAATGCACGATGCGATACGATCGGGCATTGGGGCTTACAAGTTCTGTATGATGTCTTGGAGACATTTCGTTCCACATTTGCTGTAACTTTGCCTCTAGTTCGTTGAAACTCAAGGGATGCCCAACCCGATGCCCAAATGATCCCAGATATGCTCTATTGGAGACAAATCTGGGGATCGGGCAGGCCAAGGAAGGGTAGTAACAGTGCGGAGACAGTCTTTGACACCCTTGCCGTGTGAGGCCGAGTGTTGTCTTGTTGAAAAATGGCTCCTGGGAGCCGTTGCATGAGTGGGAACACATGTGGTCGCCGGATGTCATGGACATACGGCTGGACTGTCATGGTGCCACGGATCAATAACAGGGGTGACCGTGTATTGTAGGCAATTTCACCCCATACCATCACGCCATCTGAGGGAGCGGTGTGTCGCTATAAAACAAAGACAGGATTGAGGCGTTCACCACGGGGTCTCCACACACGAACACGATTGTTATCACTGCTGAGATTGAATCTGGATTCGTCGTTAAGACGACCTGGTTTCATTCCGCTGCAGTCCAGTTTCCTCGTGCGCGGCACCACTCCAAACGGAGGCATTGTTGGGTGGGCGTCAAGGGCAGCACACGTAATGGGTGCCGCGATCCCAAACGTCCTTCAGCCAGGTGCCTTCGTATGTTTCGAGAAGACGCAGGGGCCCCTAGTGAAGGTGCTACCTGTGCGGCCGATGAAGCAGTTGGCTGAACGTATTCATTTCTTACGATGTGAAGGTCTTCTCGAAGACAGGGCTGTCGAGGGCGTCCTGAGCCTGGTCTTCAAGTAAATGACATCTCTTGGGTCCACTGGTCCTACTTCCTCCTCACCCCACAATCAGAGCGGCCTAATTGACGAGCTACTTGCCTAGGTGACCACCCAGCTTCCATCATGCCGATGATTCTCCCCCTCTCAAACGGCGACAGCTGCTCATATTGTCTTCGAAAACGTCGTAATGGCATGTCTACCTCAGTTGTTCCTTTGTAAATGATTGAGCACACTCAAACAAGCTTTGGTTACCTGTTTTATACTCCACGGAAAACGATGTTAAACGCTCTCTACCGGCTATACGTAATGCACTATAACGCTGCATTTCTAATCATTTGCATATCTCCCCGACATGTACCTTCATGCCAAGTTTCGTTACAATATCGCAATTATTTCTTGGTGTGCTAATTTTTTTGTCCATGAGTATATTTCAAATACCTCGTATTTTTATCATAGATTACACTACCTTATCTTTAAGTAAATATTTTTTACTGGTATAAATGAATTAGTTAACTTATTTAGAATGCCACAATGTAAAAATATATTGGAAAAATGTAAAATGTTTGAAAGTCAACCATCAGTAATATTCAGATTGTTATTGAATCAAAGGATGATGTTGGAACTGAAACTGATGTCGTGCTTAGCGATTCATTCCTTCAGTACAATGAACCTGATGAAAATATAGATTCTGGATGCTGAATTATTTATCATTATTTGTTTCGATGTATATTTTTTTATAAATTTGCTGCGAGCAAAAAAATTATTGGTAGTATATATGTTCGATTTATAAGGCGAGTAGACCTTACATCAAAATCATAAATCTTTTGGAAATATTGGATACCTTCCAAAAATGTAGCAATCGGTTTGCGCTGGATATTTTTAATTTATTTTCGAGTAAGGACAATTCAAATCCTAGACTGACCGTCCAGTTGGATGTGAAAGCTAGTGTGAATTTCACCGTGCCCAAGAGCAAAATTCGAAATGTATGACCCCACCAAGCATACATAAGTTCCTCTACTATTAAAGGAAGTCATCACTCCTAGAGATTTAGCGGATCCAGAGCTACTAAGAAAATGCTTTGATGGAAAAACACAGATTCCTGAAGAATCTGTGAACGCTGTCTTCCTGTCACCTGTACAAAAAACTGTATTTGTGACCATGGAAACTTTCTTCCGCGTTTTTGACACTTTTTTTTTCTTGCTTTATTGTAGGAAATATAACAAAGTGCCATAATTTATGCAGGAATGACATTCATCCAGGAAAACATTGTATAAAAACGTGCAAAGAAATTAGACAAAGAACGCATTCTCGACAGAAAAGAGAAAATTATTCAAATACAAAAAAATGACAGGGGGAAAAAAAAAGGTATTTTAGAAATTCTTATGAGACTGTAGGAGGAATTAATCCTTCATATATAAAACATAATTTTATAAAAAGTAACTTCTTATTTAGCAATAAATGTATCAACGAAATTTTTAAATCCTTTTTTTTTTCAAAACATGGATTTTTCAGTTGCATGCTCTTTTTTCTCAATTCTGTGAAACTTTTGAATTCATTTTTAATCACATATATATTATGTTATATTACATGCTTTAACATGGTGCTTGGTTATATTATGAGGACTATTTTTTTCAGGCAATGAATGAATGCTAAAATACTATTATTAGGTTGATTAATTAATATTACTGAAAAAATATGATGGTTAATTAATAATACTGAATAATGAAGAAAAAATTAATAATACTTTTTCTATTTTACTTGGAAAGAAAACGGTACTTTAAAACATGCAAAATATGGCATTCTAACTTCCATGAAAATTTTATTGTACCTTATTTTCCATTTCTCAGAAAGAGGCGCATTACGTTGGTCAATTTGACATGCAAGAGGTCCCTTAAGCTATTCACAATACAATATGAGATTAATTTCAAATAAACCTTTTTTAGAAAGGTCTTTTCTTAAAAAGTCGACTGATTCTACTCAAATTTTAAAGAAAATATGAGAAGCATTCCTCCTTTTCAAAATATACAAAGTAAAAAACTATTATTGAAAGGGAATTCAAATGTACAGATATAAATCTAAATCTGGCAGGACTTAGGGCACAAAAATGCCGACAGTAGTCGTTACGCACTTTTGTGATTAATTCCGATTGACTAATTACGGGCAAATAATAAGATTTTTTTCAATTCAGTTCATTTGTAATTTTTCAATGTATGCTCAACAAATTTTCCAAAAACTTTCCCTAAAGAAAATTCAAAAATACAGCATCTTTTAAAATTCATTTTCAAAACATACAAGATGAAAATTTAAGTCGTGGTACTGATTCCTCGTATTAAATATACGTTTAATCAATGCGAGCAATGTAGACGAAATACTTAATATAACGTCACCAAAAGTGTCTTGAATTATATGTGACATTTATATGTGTTTAGCCTTATGGAGAACGAAAATCTGTCGAAATTTAGATTTTGCTAAGGCTTGATAAATTTATTTTTAAATTGTTAAAAAGAAGATAACTGAATTAGTTTAATGTAACGACTAATTATTTGAAATCCCTTATTTTAATACATTAAAAGAAGAAAAAAAATATAATGAAAAAAGATTTAATATTACACCGTATTTGTTATCTAAAAGTAATCTTTTAAATATTTTTAAATATTTGGGAATTTTTAAATTATCATTTTTAAATAGAATTTCTGAGGAAATATAAATTTACGTCTGATATGGGATCCGTTGAAACAGGGAAATAATATATAATTCTCTTTTATAAATGGAATAATTACATTTTTTACATCGAAATTATACTTTTGTCATATATGTACGCATTTGTGTATCAAGTGAAGATATTTTAAAGAGTGCATGAAATGCTATACTGGATCATGTAAATTATTTTATATTCTCATGGACGAAATGGGATAGAATCTTTGAAAAGAGAGTTATCAATAAGTTATATTACGATCGACAATTTGAGGCGATTTATAGGGCCTTTTATATCGGAATCACCACAAGTCCTCTTGCACTTTTTGAAACGTTTATCTCATTATACCCGCAAGGATAGAAAAAATCCATCGCTCTTTTTGAGTTTCGTATCAGCAAATTTTACCTCGTTATCATTACGATTATTGATATAATATACATTTCCTCGTTCTACTTTTGGATGTATTGTCATCGGAAATAATTTGGCTTCGTTAGAAGTATCATTCTTGGTTTCAATACACTTTACATCAATGATGTACTTAATGTAATATACTGTTTGTATTGATGCAGAATCATTCTCACGATTATCGCAAATCCATGAAATTAGAGGTAATCTAAGCTAAAGTGATCATGTTGTAGGAGAGAGGATCTGCGAACATAGGTGAAAAAGGAATAGAATAATAATGACGAATCCTTCAAAGGAGACCATTATTCGATACATTCATTAAGTTTATTTAAAGCAAATGTAATTAAAGTCAATGGTCACACAATATAAATAGACATACCTGGGAGATTTATTAATAAAGCCCCGATGTTGGTGAATTGCATTACATATTGTGTGTGTGGGTGTCTGTATGGTGTGATGTATGTAAGACTGTCTGATGAAATAGTTGTAGAGTGTGTCGTACTTTGTGTGAGACTAAATATGGGCAAAATTCTGCAGATTTCAACTATTATTACGTTTTTGACATTTGTGAAAATGCTTTTGCTTGGAAACATGTTTTAAATATTCATTTGCGTTTTTATACCAATGAAAAGCCTTACGTTTGTGAAATTTGTATGAAGTCTTTTTCAAAAGTGTTTCTTAAAAAACATATACGCATTCATACTTAAGACAAGGCAGTGAAATTTACATTCGAGCATATGCTCAACCTTGAAACTTAAATGACCATTTACATAAATTTATCAAAATGCATTTATGGCAAAAGACTCTTTAAAATTCGATTTGCATATGCATACAAAGGAAAAGTCTTACGTGTGTGAATTTTTCTAGATGAATTTTTCTAAAAACCGCTACTTAAAAACACGCTTTTGTATTCATACTCAAAAGAAGGTATTGACTTAGCGATAAATAAGCGTGATAAATGTGATTTAAACTTTTTTTTTTCCAAAAAATATTGAGAGATTGCTATACATAGAAACTCTGTTAGTTTAAGAATTGTGTTTTCAATTTTTGCTCTTTTTATCAAAAAATTCATTTTTGAGGGTTTCAAGTTTAAAGGATCAAAAGAGGTTTTTCGTGTGCTTTTCAAAAATATTTTAAAATTGAGTAGAGGAAGAAATGAATTTCATATTAAACCATCTTTAACTGTTAAGTTTGAGAAAACTCGTAGTTGGCATTCGTGGCTAAAACTCATGCTATCTCGTGTGTTAGCTTGCGGTATTCGTGCAGCTACGATCAAATTCGGAGCACTTCACTTGAAATTAAAGACGTGGATTCAGATTTGAGAATTTTGTCATAAATGAGGCATTTCGAGGGACCTCTCCCGTTAACTTGACCACTATACTAATATCATTGACTAAATAAACAGTAATTAGAGCACTAACTCATAAGGAAGGAGGATCAATGTTGAAAATGTTGTGTGTTTCTTATTGCTCTGTCGTATAACTATTAGCTTTTTTTTTATCTGGTAAAATGAGAATTTTTTTCTTTTCGTTAGAAACGTTTTTGCGGGTGAAAAGTTTATTTGTTTATGTCAAATAATTTTTGGAACGGAACTTTTAATATTTAATAATCTTATTCAGCAAAAAAAAAATTTTTTTTTGTATATGTTCAAATATTAACTGAAAATTATGAAAAATAAAAGCGAAAATATATTCTAGATCTTTATAAGAGTATTTGTTTTTATTTCGAGCTATTTTTAATTGCGGATGTCGTAAAGTTTTTTTTTTAAAACAATCTTTACGAATCTCCAGAATTTACTTACATTTAATTTGATTAAAGGAAGTAAATCTTTTACTTTTCATCCTCATATATAGAAAAATATTTTATAAGGCACACAAATGATATATATATATCCTTTAGATTACTTTATATAAATTTAAAAACAGAATACGTAAGAAAAAGAAAAGGGTTATGAAAGTTTTCTTTCCTCTTGTATCGCAAGCAATTTCAGAAATTCCTAGTACTCATTAAAATATTAAAGGCAGCTCTCGAATGAACAATTCTCTAATCGACCGAAGCTTCGAAATCTGACCAGTCGGAACCGAAAGTGTTTATTTTCGAGATAAAAGGAGTGAATGAAAGTAATGAAAACGTCATCTTGTGTGTGGGGACGCCAATTTGGCTTCGCATCAGCTATGTATTGGTGAGTTGATTGCTTTTATTATTTATTATAGTGGTTTATTTACATCTATAATCTCCGAAATATCACTTTAATTAATTGGAATGCTTAATAGTATTTTGATTTTATTAGCGACAATAATTACAATTAGTTTAAAATATATTTAATTTTAAAAATCAATATATATTTTTTTTCAATTTTTATAACATATTATGTCTACTTTATGTCTTTTTGTCTGCTTTAATTCTGGTGTTTAATTTAATAGTTTTGTATCTGTTACGGTATCGTCTGCTGTTTTACTTCTGATTGTTTTTATCCTTTTTGAAAAAACAACTACAACAGTTGGCCCTGATGTGACGCATGTTTTTTAAAATTATAAATAGAAAGTACTTTGATAATTTGTGTGCCTGGTAATGATATTTTAATTATTTTTAGAATTATATAAAAGTAATTTATTTGGTCAAAACCCTTTTTCCCCCTTCGTTAAACTGATACAGTGTCTCACAAAAGTGATCGGACACTTATGCTTTACAAAAGGAAACTGTAATAAAATAAATAAGCAAACATGTACAAATTTTTTGTGGGTGTGTTTCATATTTAAAATTAGTAACAATTATTACATAACATACATTTTGTCAAAATATTAAAATATCAATTTAATAAAAATATAATTGTTTAGAACGGAGCAAAAAATGGCTCACATAAGTGATCGGACACCATTAGATATGCAACAAAAATCGTCTGAAATAAGCAATAAAAATATTTTTTGGGCATTTATTTTAACTCAAAAGCAAATGGCAATAATTTATAAAATCGTCTGCAGTATTTCTCTCAAGTTTGTTGTGGAATTTTTGTGTTTTTTAGCTCTGTGCAGCCATGAATGCTAAACGAAAAGAAACTTCGCATGAAATTAGAAAATTAGTTATTAATTTGCATATTGAACGTGGAAAATCTATAAGAAAAACTGCTGAAACAGTTAACTTGAGTCATTCAACAGTTTTCGATATCATTAAACGATATAAAAAGAAGCACATGATTCAGAATAAAAGAAGACTTGGCCGACCATCGAAGCTATCCAATGGAATAAAGCGAATTATCGTTCGAAATATTAAAAAAAATCCAAGAAAGAGTGCTCCTAAAGTTGCTGCTGAATTACAAGCATTATATGGAATAATTGTTAATCCTGAGACTATTAGAAGGGTAATTCGATCTGCTGGATATCACGGTAGAGTAGCCAGGAAAAAATTCTTCGTAAGTGAAAAGAATAGAAAACTCAGATTAGCTTTCGCAAAATCCAACATAAATAAGAATTCTGATTACTGGAATAAAGTAATATTTGCTGATGAGAGTAAATTTAATATATTTGGTTCTGACGGTAGAATCTTGGTGTGGAGAAAACCCAGGGAAGAATTTCGCAAACAGAACTTGCTGCCAACAGTAAAACATGGAGGAGGAGGAGTTATGGTGTGGGGGTGTATGTCGTCCGCTGGAGTTGGTAATCTTGTTTTTATTGACAGTATAATGGATCAGTACAAGTATATTGACATTTTAAACCAAAATTTGAAATCTTCAGCACGAAAATTGAACCTTCACAACGATTTTAAATTCTACCAGGACAATGACCCCAAGCACACTGCTTTGAACGTTGGACTCTGGCTGCTGTATAACTGTCCTGAAATAATAAAAACACCACCACAATCTCCAGACTTAAATCCCATAGAGAATATTTGGCAAGAATTGGAATCAAGAATTCGCAAACACACCATTTCTTCAAAGCAACAATTAAAATCGGTGCTTCAAGAAGAATGGGGTAAAATCACTCCAGAAATCACAAAAAAATTAGTCGAATTCATCCCAAGAAGATTAAATCATGTTTTAAAAGTAAAAGGAAATCCAACAAAATATTAAAATCTTTTAAAAAGTAAAATTTTTGGATAAATATTTGATGGGAAAGTAAGTGTCCGATCACTTATGTGAGCCATTTTTTGCTCCGTTCTAAATAATTGTATTTTTATTAAATTGCTATTTTAATATTTTGACAAAATGTATGTTATGTAATAATTGTTACTAATTTTAAATATGAAACACACCCACAAAAAATTTGTACATGTTTGCTTATTTATTTTATTACAGTTTCCTTTTGTAAAGCACAAGTGTCCGATCACTTTTGTGAGACACTGTATTATTTTTGATTCGTAGTTGCATTTAGATACCGTTTTAAAAAGTTATTCCTTAAATATATAAAGTACTTTACTCCTGAGGTTAAAACAATTCATATAAAAATAGTGAACGAAATTTTTAAATCCTATTACTGTATATCTTATCCGAGAAAGTTAGAGGACTTTGTTGTTTTGGAAATTTTAATTTTTGTTTCTTTAAATTTAGATATTAGTTTGAGAAGAAATATTTTAAATTGTATATATGAATAGTCATCCTTTGTAGAAGCATAACAAATTGAAACCATGTCGTGTTATCGCTTTTTAAATGGTAAATGAATGTAAATATGTCTCAAAAATCATGCCCATATTCAACAAAATTCCCTTTTCATTAAAAAATATTTTTAAAGTTCTATAGAATAATTATCATACAAAAGAATCTGAGCTCTACTTATAATTTCAAAAATATTTGTCAGAAAAGCGAGGAGTCTTAAACAGGATACTTTACCATTCCTCGCATGTCCTGGAGACATTAAGTTTATTGATCCTATATTTGCTTTGAATCGAATGACTTTGTGTTACATCCAAGCCTTTTGTATTCATTTCTTTGAGTTGGTGTGCAATCCATAATTCCAAGCATTTTTTAAAGTAATAAAAAACGATTTGGTAGAACTAAGGGATAATTAATAAATTTAAATGAAAAGTAAAATACACCAATCAAACATAGTTATAATTCGGTAAACTAAAAAATGATTCCAAAGGGTAGTGTGGCGTAGTGGCAAAATATACGAGGCATCCATTATTTAGAACAAAATCATTTATTAACATCTTCATAACCACCATTCAACTACAGAGCTCTGCTCTCGCTAAAGAAAACGTCTCGACTGCGAAACTGTCTGGTGGGCAGCGTAACGGTTTCCGCTGTTGTAAGGGGAAATGACGTCTTTCAAGGGGAGTATATCATTTCCAAGAATAGAGTAACAAACAACAAAATGTTTACAAGCTATGACGTCACAACTCCTCCCCCGTTAAGATCTTTTTACGTTAGTAAAAAGCATTTCGGAAAGATTTACACACTATAGGAATTACAATATATGCATACTAATGAGATAACGTAAAACAAACATATACTATAATACACTGTGATTCCATATACAAAAATTATTTCCGCGAAATTATTACATTAAATATATCATCTCCACATATAACTTTCCCATTAAAATAGTCTACTTAGGCAATCAGCATTCTGGTGCTCCTTTCCTTTTTTATGAATGACTTCATAATTCCAAGGCTGCATAACTAATGACCATCTCATCAGTCTAGGATTAACACCAGAGTTTTTCTTCAGCCATACTAAGGGATTATGGTCCGTCTGGATGTAAAATTTATACTGTCCATCCAAATAGCATCGCAATTTCTTGACAGCATAAATGATGGCGGCACATTCCTTTTCGGTAGTACTGTATTTTCGTTCAGTGGACGTAAATGTTTTGCTCAGATACTATAGAGGATGTTCTTCTCCTTTTTCATCTTTTTGAGACAACACTTTCCTATCCCTGCATCGGATGCATCGCATTGTAAGATGAAAGGAACATCAAATTTTGGAGCATATAGCACAGGGTTATCGGAAAGGCGCCTTTTAAGTTCTTCAAACGCCAGTTGACACTGTTCGTTCCAAAGAATTTTGGACCTTCTATGTCGTCCCTTTAATAATTCAGTCAATGGTGCAGCTAAAATTGAAAAATGTGGTATATATTTCCGATAGTACCCTGCTAATCCCAAAAATGCTCGAATGTCAGTCTTTGATGAGGGAACTGGAAACTCCTTAATAGTTTGGATCTTAATCTCGTTAGGAGATCTCTTCCCTTGTCCAACGTAATGTCCAAGATATTTAACTTCTGATTGAGCAAATCTACATTTGTTTATTTTAAGGCATAATTTAGCCTTGTCAATCCTTTCCAACACTCGGTCAAGATGTTTCAGGTGTTCAGTCCAGTCGAGGGAGTAGATTGCTACATCATCAAGTTAAGGTACAGCAAATTCTTCATACCCTCTCAATAGTTCAGCCATCATTTTACTGAAGTAGAAGGGATCGTTCTTCAGTCCAAATGGCATTCTAAGCGGTCGAAAGGATCCGAAACTGGTAACAAATGTTGCATATCTTTGTGCTTCTTTGGTTAAGGGTATCTGCCAATAACCCTTTGACAGATCTAGCACACTGATATACTTCGCTGCTGCAAATACTTCAATCCGTTCTTCGATGTTAGGTATAGGGAAATATTGTGTCTTTGTAATTTCATTCAACTTCCTAAAGTCAATGCATGGTCTGGGTTCCTTTCCAGATGCTTCCACTAGGATCATTGGTGATGTAAAATCACTTTCTCCAACTTCAATTATTTTCATTTGTAGCATTTTGTCGATTTCTGCCTTTAAAATATCCGTTTGTCTAGGAGACATTCTGTATGGCTTTGCACAAATCATCTTCTTCTCTGTAAGTTCAATATCAAATTTGACCATGTTGGTAAGTCCATGAACGTTTCAGAAACAACGAGAATATTTGCACAATAGCTTACTTAACCCATTTACTTGTTCTTCATTTATCTGGACTCAAGTTCACTAATCTTCAGAATCTCATCGAGATTAAAAATATTTGGATCGTTTTCAACTGCAGGAAATTCTTCATCTAACTCTGAAGTTTCTTCATTGTGGGCAATAACTAGATTTTCGAACTCAGGTCTTTGATAGTATGGTTTAAGTAAATTCACGTGATAAATTTGGGATGGATTTTTCTTATCAGGCAGATTTACAATATAATTGGTTTCGGAAATTTTGTTTTCCACTGTACCAGGTCCATACCATTTGACGGATAACTTATTTTTCGGTGAGGTAGAAAGAACAAGTACCTTGTCTCCAGTTTTAAACTCTTTTTTAATGCTATTCTTATCATACTATTTTTCTCTTTTTTTGAGTATTCTCTTTCATATTTTTGATGGCAGGTTCCTGATATTTCTTTAACCTATTCATCAGGGTAAGCACTTATTCAACCACTGAATTTTCTTCTTTTTCTTCTGATTGTAATCAATTATCATATGGTAGAGTGACTGGAGTTCCTAAATTCTTTCCGTGAACAAGCTCTGATGGACTGAATCCAGTAGATTCGTGTGTCACTGTTCTCAACGCAAATAAAGCGGCATGAACATGTTTCTCCCATTCTGGTCCTTCTTCAAAGCACAGAACTCGAAGTATTCGATTTATGGTGCGGTGAAACCTTTCCACTGGATTGGTTTGTGGGTGGTAGACCGAATTATTAACAACTTTAACTCCAAATCGTTCAAAAATCTTAGATGTTAATTCACTCATAAATGAGGTTCCTTGATCATGTTGAATTTCCTTCAGGAAACCAGTTCTACTGAATATCTGCAGAAGAGCATCAATAACCGACACGAAGGTTATGTCAGACAAAGCTACAGCATCCGGGTATTTTGATGACATGCACATCGCTGTTAGTAGGTATTTCTTCCCAGAAGTGGTTACTGGTAATGGTCCAACAGTATCAATGTTGAGTTTGGAAAACACTTCCGTAATAACAGGAACCAAATTCATAGGGGCCTTCCTTTTGTCGCTAGACTTTCCCACCCTTTGGCAAGGATCGCAAGTTTTGACATAGTCTTCGAAATCCTTGTAACAATTTTTCCAGAAAAAATACTTCACCAACCGATCCTTCGTTTTGGTCATTCCCAAATGACCAGAGGTACCTTCATGGCACATTTTTAAAATATCTTTGCGGAATTTAGTGGGTATGAAAATTATTTTCCTTTCAACCCACTTTTATCTACTTTCCGTTTTACCAGCAATTTTCCTTTGTATAACTCGTACTCTTTTGAATCTCCCTCCTTTTCAACATCTTTCATCAAAGGCATTAATTCTGCATCTTCCCTTTGAGCTTGCACTAGCTGATCCACATCAAGTTTGATTAATTCAGCCTGGAATTCATCATCAGTAGAAAGGATTTCATCCTCTTCAAGATTCGCATCTTCACTGTTAATAACAATGCTTTGGGGTTCTTCTATCAACTGTTCAGAAATCTCTTCTTTTCCCTTCAATTTCTGTCTTCTTGTTTGAACCGCATTCACTTGGTGCAATGAAATGTTTCCTTCATTTTCGAAGAGAGCAGCAGTCCTATTCCCTAGAAGATAATGACCACGATACAGTTCATCTGAAATAACAGCTGCTTTTGTGAATGTTCTGCCCCACTCACATTCAAGAAGAACTTCTGCTAGTGGTAGGCAAGTTGAACTAGCATCTAAAGGTTGTTGCACCCATACATGTTCACCAGTCATATCCTCAGGTGTCACAAATCTACGGCAAACAATATCTATAGTGGCTCCAGTATCTCGAAGGATTTCGGTACTGATACCATTTATTTTTCTGTGAGAAGTATAGGGCTGCAAAAAATTTGTTATTGCATCACACTCAGAAACAGAATTTACAGGCTCTGAAGCTTTCTTCAGTTTTGGACAGTTTGGACGCAAATGATCAAGAGCGTTACAGTAAAAACATCTCAATTGTCTTCTTTTTTCGAATTCCTTACTGTGACTGGGTCCAAAAAGTTTTCTATCAGGCTTGTTTGACTCATATTTGGGATTTTCAACCTTTCGAGGAGTTTTGTCAAATCTTCCAAACTTGCTTGGTCCTTTAACTTCATATTTGTCTCTCGAAAAGTAATTAATTGGTTTAGCTCGAAATGTTTTTCTCACATCTTCGAATTCTTCCAATTTTTCAGCCAATTTACTAGGTGAACTAATTAGGGACCATTCATCCAAATAGTATTCTTTAAACTCAAACGGTGCACGTTTTTTCATCTGATCTGTAATGATTAAATCCCGGAGTTGATCGAAGGTTTCAACTTTTAGTCCAGACGTCCATCCATCGAAATAGGTCTGTAGTTCATGATAAAAATCTTGCCAGGTACGTTCAGCAATTTTCTGGTGCGTATGAAACAGTTGTCGGAATTTTTCGGGAGTTAACTTAAATCTCTTTAACAATAATTTCTTCAAGTGATCATAATCATTGGCTTTTTCCTCAGACTCACGAGCAATTATCTGTGTGATTTCCTGCGGTAGTAACCCCAACAGATGTGTGACCCAAAGTTCCTTTTGTAGAGATATTCTACTAGCTTGACGCTCAAATAGTACTAAATACAGGCTAATATCTTCCTTCATATCATATTTATGAAGAAGCTTGCTCAATTCCTTACTGGGTATTCTTGAACTTTCCATTTGTGGTTCTTGAGATGATCTTATTTGAACTTCAAGCTTTAAATTTTCCAGCTCAAAATTTTCTCTCCGTCTTTTTTCCTCAAATTCTTCATTCTGTTTTCGCTCCTGAAATTCCAGTTCTTCCTTCCGTTTCCGTTCCTGAAATTCCAATTCTTCCTTCCGTTTCCTTTCTTTAACAAATTCCTGAAGCATCGATTTAACGAATTCCTCTTCGTATCCGTCACTCTTAAGAATAATTTCTTTTAAAGTTATCATCTGCATATCCTCAGTAATTTTTAAGTCTAATTCTTCCGCCAATCTGATCAAATCCTCCTTTTTACCTTTTGCTAAATAAGCCATTTTCTTAAAGAAAGAAAAAAAAAAATAACACTAGAAAGCTAATTGACTCAAATAAACCTAAAATGTTGGCCTATCTACGAATTTACAATATCAAAATGAAAAATCTTTCGAAATGTAACTTATTTACCTCCTCCAAAATTACATAAAAATATTCACATAAATACAATAAGGCATTCATAGAATTCTTATATTTCAAAAGCAGAACTAAATGACTTTCTTTTAAATTAAAATTTAAAACGAAATTTGACAGAATTCTTATTATCTACTACTTATCTTAGTCTAATTTCTGTGATGTTTTTAATTAAATTAAGAAAGATCATACACATTCAATAAAAATATCAAAATTAAATTTGCATTTGAAAATCAAAACGAAAATTATTCCTTTTAACAACACAGTTTCAGTTCTTAATTAACACACATAAAATAAGAAATGCAGTAAATTGTTAGAATACTAATACGATTTTCATACAAAAATATAACTCTCCAATATTATCTAATATCTCAAAACGAAACTTCTCTAGATTTTTCTTAATAATAGCTATAAGATATTTATGATCTCTACACACACAATCTTTTCATTTAAAATTCAATAATAACACAATATAACTATATATCGTGATAAATTAATAGCTTAATACAAAATCAAAACAAAACTATACTGCATCACAACAAGATTTCCTTTGCAAATTAAAATCACAGAAAATAAATTTTTCATGTAAGAAAAAAAACACTTATCTTTTTTTTCTTCTTTTCTTTTGATGACAACACACAATTCCAAGATGCAATTCCAAAAGAAAAATCGAACACAGTACTGTAAACACTTCTTCAAAACCTTTCTTGAAGACGACGATTTTGGAGTACAGGGAGTACTTTCTTTTTTTTTCCAGTAAAACTAAGAGTACTTTTTTTTTCAGTAAAACTAAGTACAGGGAGTAATTTTTTTTTCAGTAAAACTAAGTACAGGGAGTACTTTCTTCAGTAAACTAAGTACAGGGAGTACTTTCTTCGAATGGTAATCTCTTCCTTCAAAACTGAGTGCAGGGGCACTTTCATCAAACAAAAGAATAAACACGCAGGGAGGACTTTCTTCAAAACAATTAAAGTGCAGGGCACACTTCTGGTTTCAAACGATTAATTACGAGTGCAGGACGCACTTCCTTTTCAAAAGATTATTTCCAAGTGCAGGGCGCACTTTTTCAAACGATCACTTCCAAGTGCAGGGCGCACTTCTTTTTTTCACACGCTTTATTCCAAGTGCAGGGTGCACTTCTATCAAACGAAAAAGTTAGCAATGTGAAGGGAGCACTTTCATCAAACAAAAAAGTTAGCAATGTGCAGGGCGCACTTTCATCAATCAAAAAGTTAGCAACGTCCAGGGTGCACTTAAAACAATAACTCAGGATGGTTATATCATCGGCATTCTTCACCGTAAAAGGTGTGGCTCACTTTCACCACATATCGATGCAACTTACTTTCACCACATATATCGACACAACTTTTTTTTTTCTCGATCGGGATCATATCCCAGCGCTAGCCACCAATTAATTTAAGCTGTGGCGTAGTGGCAAAATATACGAGACATCCATTATTTAAAAAAATCATTTATTAACATCTTCATAACCACCATTCAACTACAGAGCTCTGCTCTCGCTAAAGACAACGTCTCGACTCCGAAACTGTCTGGTGTCTGGCGGGCAGCGTAACGGTTTCCGCTGTTGTAAGGGGAAATGACTTCATTCAAGGGGAGAATATCATTTCCAAGAATACAGTAACAAACAACAAAATGTTTACAAGCTATGACGTCACAGTAGTTGTTCTTTTTGGAAGATTTTCTTTTCCCTGACAGGGGAGAACGTAAGCTCATGATGATGTCTTGTCTCTTTTCTTTTCAGTAGCTCCTTACAGAACATATTAACACAGAACGTCTAGAACCCCAAATTGCTAAAGACTGGTAAAAAGTTATTTTATTTTAGTTTTCTAAAAACACAAATAAGAAGGGGGAAAAAATGTCAAAGGCATAATAAACAATATGTTTCTAAAACTTTTATCATTTCGTAACCTCTGAGATATACGTCATAGATATTAGCATAGAACTGACCCTTTGTAGCTGGCATAAATTTAAATTTTTTGTTTTAAAAAAAACTATTTACTGATTTCAAATGTGCACATATTTTTCAATGTTATCATAAAAAAAATTACAATGATTACATTCTTTAGTCCACAATCTAGAGAAATTTCAGTTCCGCTTATACATTTGGAATTAGTTTCACAAATAAATTTTTGAGATCCACGCTAATATTTAAATGCAAAAACGACAGAAACAGCATCGACTTGCATCAGCCAACCAGTGTTATGGAATGATAAAACGTCTGACCTATCCGAGACGTTCGATTGCGGACCTTCCATTGTCAACAGCCCAATGTTCGAGAGACCGACTTTATAGGTCTAAACACAGGATTGCGAGCTCGGACGAATAAAGCGAGTTACCCACCGGACATAGCGAGGATTGTGACATCCAATCAGACAAGAAGTACGTTGCTCACCCTAACGTAATGTTTCAGGTAAATATTTGCAGATTTGTCCCCTGCAGAAGGATTAAGAGGGATAATTCGAGAAAACACAGAATAAGATTAGGATTTGGATGGATCACTAGGTTACTAAGCGACTCTTGCAAATCTTCGCAAATGACTCTGTTGTCTAAGAGTAAATATTGATTAATGTCACTGGCAAACAATTTTAATTAAAGTTTCTGTCTGTTTCATCAAAGTATGAATAATTCGTGCATTAATTACAACCAACTTTAAGTAACTTTACATTAAACTCACAACGTTATGAATAAAATTTGAAAAAAAATTTAAAAACATTGCGGGAAAAAACATTTCTGGGGTACTAATATGATTTTATCCTTTTCAATTGAATTTCTTTGGATTTTATTTCTTTTTTTAGAAATATAAAGTCATAGAAAATCAAATTAATTTCTCAGCATTGACTTTAGTAATATTTTATAAATAAATATTACTTTACGGGAGAAACTATGAGACAAAATCATGTGAGGGAAAAAAAATCTCATGCGAATTTGTGATATTTTAAAGTATACATATATATTCAACTCAATGATACACTCTTAATTCATAATTACGTGAATATGAGTTATTTATTACTTAAATTATTTTTCAGCGATGTGTTGTATCCTTTTGATGCTAATCGAAAGTAGGAACCTGATGGTCAAACGTTTGGCATTAATTGTTATTAATTGAACTTCAACAAAAAGAATTGTACATTATATTAATACAATAAAATGTTGGAACTTTTAAGAAGCATAATTGGTTAAGTTATTTCTAGATTATAGCTTATTTTTTACCGAAAAAATTATTATTAAATGCAAATTTTAAAAAAAATTATTTACAGAAAATATTTGAAAAATTACTATTTCATATATTAAAAAATATGATATGTAAGAAGAGTTTGTTAATAAATACATATATATATATATATATTTAAACTGCTTACTGATAAGAAAATATTTGAATAGAAAAATATTAAACTTCCAACTGTGCTAGTCATCCTTTTTTGTTTTTACATGCCTTATAAGGAAATTTCTTCGAATTAAAAAAAACAAACATATAAATTACTGTTTTATTTTTATAGTTCATCTTAAAGAATAATTATGGAAGAGTAACACTCGAGATCTTCAAACAAACATGTTCTTAAAAAAGTTCTTCCATGCAGAATAATAGAATTTAAATCGTTTTGAATACAAAACGCAACAAATTAAATGTATATAAAAATTAGTAGAAATTAAATATTTCACCGCTAATTATTAAAACATAAGACATAAATTAATTTAACAAAAATAATTAAAATGAAATAAACTATCTAGCAAAATGCATAATATTTTCTAAATTGGTTGTACAGTTTTATGGGATACAAAGCAATAAATGATATAATCATTGGAAATTTTATACTTATATCGTTGTAAGTAAGACGGAGTTAAAATTACATTTTTCGAATGAAACAATAACCAACGCAATTATTTGTGGCGTACATAATGGAATTTTAATATTAAATTTGCATATGATGGCAAAGTCTACTTTTTTTCATGTGGTGAATAAATCTTTTTCTTTAGCAAGGGTAAAAAAATGAACTTGTTTTCAAGTTTTCTTTCAGAGGATAATATTACAAGATATATATATATATATATAACTTGAGTAAGCTCCCATCATTTTAATCGGCAGTCTTGATGAAGCCAGACTATGAATTAGCTTCCAATTTTCCGGCAGTGAAATTTGACCAGTAAAGCCAAGCACTTTTCGAAAATCGTCAGCTCCCTTCATCTCAAACGGTAGTCTTGAGGAAGACGGATCGTGAATGAGCTTCCAATTCTCCGGCAGTGAAGTTTGACTGATCAGGTCAAGCAAATTTTAAGTTGCGTCAGCCCCCTTCATCTCAAACGGCAGTCTTGACCAGAGAAGGATGCCGAATCGTGAATTAGCTTCCTATTCTCCGGCAGTGAAGATTGACCTGTGAGGTCAAACATGTTTGAGATACGGCAGCCATTTCATCCCGTACGAAAGGTCTTTGGTTTTATTTCCGACGACCGAACTGAGCAGATTTTCTTCCTTCATACTCATAACACAGCGGAACTAGAAAAACTTAAGTTTTGTCATACTAAAGGAATTGCAGTATTTTAAATTTTTATACTTTTTTTTCTTTTTTTTTTTATACTTTTTTTTTTTTTTTTTTTTTTATATTTTTTTTTTTTTTTTTATACTTTTGTGCTGTTTTTTGCCACTAAAGAGGCTTTTGTTTTCTTAATGTGTTACTTCGCCAGCTGTTCACTTTTCACAGTTTTATCGTAATTCTTTTTCTTTTCGATCTGATTTGCAAAAATGCCCATTACTCTTGTTTTGCGTCTCTTTGAATAACAATGTAAAATAGGCATTTTCTAATATTATTTTGGTAATTCTTTTAATTGAAGTGCCAACACTGAATTCGTACCCACACATTGGATTATGGAAATCGTTCAAATAGAATACCTAAATAAGTGCAATGTTATTTTAATTCCATATCAATATTTTTTAAGTCTCGATTCATGTAATTTCCAACATTTATCGCGAAATAAAATGGTTGCTCTAACGTCTATTTTGAAGCATAATTGCTGTTGTGTGTGTACAATTTTAATTCTCAATATTATTTAGATGTAATCAGGTATCAATGATATAAATGTGTCTTGAGTTTTGAAACGGAGTTAACACACAAAAAATAGCTTCAATATTTGTTCTTTATTTTAATGTTTAATTCCACACAATTTTATGGCATCACACGAAGAAAAGTCATCAAGAAGAAAATGTGTTATTTCAGTGAATTTAAAAAAATTTCTTTCAAAGTCGATGAAAGTAATAGTGATATAATCACTTTTACAAAATTGGTATTAATACAGTGAACTATTTCATTTTCAAACAAAAACTGGAATAAGTATTTGAAACAGCTCTTAAATATATATTCCAATTTTCTGTATTCTACAACTTATGAAAGCTAAATTTGCGTCAAGCTCGGAATGGATAGCTTCTAAGGAGTAAATATGTACTGATGGACAGATCATAAAACAATATACAATACATACACGCTACAAATGATTGGAGTAAGAGTTCCAAATTTTGACGAAATAAGCCGTTGCTAAGACAAAGTGGTACAACCATTACGCGGTACCTTCTGTTAAATAACGCCGGAACAAATGCCTCACCGAAACCCAAGTAATAATTAAAACAAAGGATTTGATCAGGTGAATCTATTCTCAAGAAGGCAAGAACGGTCTCATTTACCGACAAATGAGACCGTTATGGTAACGATGGCTTAGGATGCCAAGGTTATCGTATTTACGGACCTCTCTGAAAAGAAATAAAAGAACACTTGAGAATACTTCAGCGAATTACTCCATTCTCACACACAATTATCAATCCTAATACGTCATTTCTCATTCCTAATATGAATACTGTTTGATGTACCATCGTGTACATGTGTGTTTGTGGGTGCGTGTTGTGCGTGTGTGAGTTAATAACTTGGTATAATGATGCTGTACAGGAATGTGCCTCTTTAATGTAATCTATTATTTTCATTTCATTTTCAATATGTTTAATATTTCATTAATTAGGATTTCCCAACCTGAGATATGAAAAATAGTAAGTTAATTCGCTAACTACTCTTCGAGAATTTTTTTTAACAAAAAATTAAGTCTATGGGAAACGAAAATTATTTCTCTTATTAAATGATCAACAGATGTGTGTCAGTGTGTGTTGGAGATGCTAAATGGCGCAAGTGCCGGATGCGGGCAAGCTGTGCCAAACAAGGAGTCATTGCGATGTATTCCTTTGAAAAAAAGAAGAAAATTATAAATGGCTGAAAAGAAAGTGGGTCTAAAAAGAGAAAGATCACAGGTGTTTCCCGGGGGAAACTTTAGCCATGTTTTCTAAAGACAGTAAAGACCATGACAGAGAAAAAGATCACCATACCTAATTAATAAAGGAAGACACTGAGAATAGAAAATAAGATATGATTCACTAAGTGAGTGACCGTGTAGGTTTCAATGGCGTAAGAGCCAAAGTAGGCTAATGATTTACTAAGAGCCAAGGAATCAAAAGAGTTCAGAATCTCTACTCTAGATTAGTAGACTTGAGCGAGAGAAAAGCCTAGTTATTGAGGAAACAGGGAATAACGAAAGTATCAGAAAGCCATTCAGGTGATACTTGCAAAACTTAAATCTAGAGTGGATCCAAATTTTCGTTTCATTTTCATATGTAGAGAAATAGACTCCGCAACAAAATACATCAAACATCAGGCACTCACCCCCCCCCCCCCAAATAAGCAAAACATCCAGAAATTAAATTAAGTAATAAAAATACCAAATAATGCAAAATAAATCATAAATTTAAAAAAAGTATAAACGTGATAGTTAATTCGTGTGATGCCTTTATTCCCCTACAATGTACTAAAAAGGATGTACAAAATCCAATTCAATTTAATGTATAACGTTTATCATTGATTTTTAATCTTTGTTAATAATTTTGATACAATCAAATTTCGAATGGCAATTGCATCCATTTCATGATTTATATTTTCACTATTTTACTTGCAATGCTCTGTCGTTTCAAAATGTCACCAAGAATTCATTTTTTAGCAATTTAAAAAAAAAGTTAAAAAACATTCGTATCTTAACTTGAAATCCGATAGCAAAACCCATTCTTAATTTAGAGAATTTTCCTTACTTTCCTCCGAGGAATGTATGTTTGCGATATGTTTGAAACTGATATAATTTAATTTCAAGTAAATGACATCCCTCAAGAATATAAGAGATTGTTAATGATTTGTTTTCCTTATAGTCGGAATGTCAGATACAGAAGTGGTATCGAAATGTGATCTGGTAAAGAATGTTAAGCTACAAATGCAAAAACCCAATATCCAGGTGTGATGAAACAAAGTTTTCAATCTAAGGGTGGTTCAACCTTCCCAGCTACCATTAACCCGAAAACAGTTTATATATATGGCATTAAATTTGAAATATAGTGATCCCCTAAAAACTTAATAGGCTAATGTCGTATGATTTTGTCTAATATCGGCTTGATTTCATTAACGTCGTACGAAGTGAAACATGGACTATTGGCGACGGACCTCGTAATTTTGAACTTCAATCAAGTGACGAGGACGACACCTGAGCTGGCATTCCTCCCCCCCCCCCTAACTTCCACTCAACGCCAACAGGATGGTTCTTGTGTTTCGGAAGATTTAACGTACATGGGTCCCGTTCACAGAGTGAGTCTTCAGTGTCAACAGGCTCGAACCTGCGACTCTACGATACGACGAGTCCGTTGAGTGTGTGTGTGGTTAACTTCTTAGACGCAAATGTTCTTCTGCATTCTAATTCCCAATATGCGACTTAATAGGAATAAAGTGAAAAAAATAGTATTGGATATTATTCTGATAGTCCAAGCTTCAATCAGTTTCGAAGAAATTTCAGTCTATTTAACACTTACTCCCTTTTAGCGTTTAATGCAACCGAAATCATTACGATTTAATAAATATGTATTGGCATTACAAATTGTTCAACAAATCCGAAATTCATATAAAATTATATTTATACTAAAGGACGAATAAAAAACTTAAATAGGTAACCTAAATGCACGAACTAACAACGCTTAAAGTTTTGAATCTTTTATCAAACTATTATTTCAAAGAACGTTTTTTACCGAATATATTTTATACGAATAGTAGAAAGTTTATTTAGGCAGACGTAAAGTGGCATATAGTAAAATTCCTTCCCACAAACAGACTGCGACTTACTGTACACTTATCAAAAGAAAAATATAAATTTACTTACACTTTGAATAACAAAAATAAACATTTAAAAAAAGCAAAGAGGCTTTGTTTTAAATTTCTTTATTTCGTTTTATAAAAATGCATTACGCAAGAATAAAACATATGCATCTCCACTTTCCACACAAATACAAATTTCCACAAAATAATAGTTATTATTCAACATTCATTTTCTGTATAATAAAAGAATAGAATTTTTAACATTTAAAGCCTTTTACTTTTTAAAAATGCTGATAATACAACCGTTATATGAAATTAGAAGGAAAAAACAACTTTATAAAACAAGTTTTAATTATATTCATTTTTCCGATTAATCATTATCCTTTATTTAGTTTAAAAAAGTTGTTTTTAAAAGAGTCTTTGAAAGAGTTAAGTAAAATAACAATTTCAAAAAAGTATATGAACAATTTTACATTTCTCATTGATATGAATATATTTGCTATACGACTGTAACTACTAAACAATTCCAAAAGTAAATTTTTTTAAAAAAACATCCTATTAAAAGGAATATTATTTTACACACGTAAAACATTATTAAAACTCGTCACAATAATAATATTGACATAAACAATAAGATTCCATTTTAAAAGCATTTCTTAAGATGAAGGTAACAAATCAAAATTGTACATATCTTACTAAAATACCATCAGAAAATAAAATTCTTATTAAATTTACTTGTATAGCATTATCCACAAGAAACCCTTGAAACCTACATTTCTTTGACTATAAAATATTCTATAGCTTAATTTTTTTTTTTTTTTTTTTGTAATACAGATATATTTCACCAATGAAAAATATTCTAAGGAATTCTACACATTTCAATGTGTTTTTATGAAGGCTGCATTTGATCATCTTTTTTACTTAACAATAAGGTTAAATTCTTATTCTGAAATATTGCTTAACATAAAATGACCTTACACTTATTGCAAAAGGCTATTGCTTCACATATATAAAATTACTTAAGCAAACAAAGTAATAATATTCATAACTATAATAACAGGTTTAATAGCAAATCGTTTAACAATTGCGATGTTTCATTTTTGATAAACGAACTTATTTTTTAAACAACGATTTTACACATAATAAACGATCCTAGATATTAAATTCGGGAGATTATACAGCCCATATAAAAAAAATAATTAAATTTTCATCTGTGAAATAACAAGTCGGAAAGGCTTCTGGAATAATATAGATGCTACTTACTGTTTTTTTAAAAAACTTCCATTTCATGAATTATTAAATTCTATTCATTTTATATCTTACGTCAAATGATATATTGCAGAATTCACTTGTTTCAAGTTTGTTTTTTCACCTGATGGCATTTATGTCAATCTATTCCATAATTGCATCTAAATGTATTCTTCACGAAACTATAGTATGCGTCTTCTAAATAAAACTATCTATAATTATTTTGTTTCGAAAAATATTTGGAAATGTGAAGATATTCATTTTCTATGCATACGTAAGTGTTTATTTAGTTCCCGTTTATATGTAAATGTTTCGCTGCAAAAATCACAGGCATGCGGCTTTTCACCAGTATGAATAAGTAGATGTTTATTTAAGCTGCTCTTTTGTGCAAATGCTTTTTTACAAATATCACACACAAAAGGCCTTTCCTTTGTATGAATACGAACGAGTTTCTTTAAATCTGATTTTTCTCTAAATGCTTTCTTGCAAAATTCACATGCATGAGGTTTTTCTCCATTAGTATGCATATCCTTATGCTTATTTAAGTTCCGTTTATCTGCGAAAGCTTTGTTACAAATATCGCACACATGAGGCTTTTCCCTAGTATGAATACGTAAATGAACACTTAAGTTCGATTTTAATGAAAATGTTTTGCTGCAAAATTCACACATATGCGACTTTTCTCTGGTGTGTATGCGAAGGTGTTGTTTCAAACAACTCTTTCGAGAAAATTCCTTCTTACAAATTTCACAAGTAAATTTAATTTCTTTTGTTTGAATATTTGAATGTCTTTTAAGATTTCCCTTTCTTTTGAATGCTTTGTTACAAATCTTGCATACATGAGGCCGTTCGTGACTATGAACTTTTGAATGGCTTAATAACTTGAATTTTGTTTTAAACGCTGCGTTACATATTTCGCAATAGTAGAATTTTTTATCTTTCACTTCCTCCATTATTGAAAATGAAAAATATCTGTCCGAGAGATCCACTTATTTATAAAAGGATGTTCTTCTGAAATTTATATATTTTAAAGTTTCTATATCACAAGGTATTTTGCCGATACAGATATAGCGCGATAGATTTTTAGAAAACTTTAAACTGAGGGAGTACAAATTTTCTCTTCGAAGTTAATGTCATTTAAATGTAAATCTAAGAAATATATTCATTTTAAGATATATTTATTGTAACAATTCTTATATATCACAAACTATAAACACAATGAGAATATTCAATATTTTGTCCTTAATGAATCAGAATTTTTATATTAAAACTGAATTATGTCCTGATACTACATATAAAAAGACAAAATGGTTCCATTTTAGATCCCGCTAAGTAAACTCTTTAGATTGTTATAGAAAATGTAAAAATTTATCAGAAAACTAAATATTTGATTCGTTCCCGATACTTATTAGCCTCAAATGATCGTAAAATTAAACATACCAAGAAAAGTCCAACAGCTTTAATTCGGAGTTTCAAATGAATACAACTCTATTTGAACACAGTTTTCCTTATGCCCAACTGCGCACTTTTAAAAAACGTTGGTTTGTTTAATCGGTTGATTGATTATTTTTATAATAATATTGATTGATACAAAAAGGTTACGACCGACATTTTTATTGTTTTATGTTGAGGAAATTCCTTCCGGTTTGCTGTTTCTTCCTGACACAAAAATTCGTATTCGTATCTGGTAATTTTTAAATACAATCAGTATAAAGTGGGGATTCCATTGAAAGTTTCAGTTAAGCCATGCCAACGGAGGAATCAAGCTCCAACGGATTTAGCCGTCTCACGGATGTGCCTTTAGAGAAATCGGACCAAGAACAGATTGATGGTAATGTTGCCATCTACATGGTTGATGTCATCACCACTTAGGTACTGCAGTCACTCACGTTTTCTTATGCTTATTTTTATTTACAAAGCACAATCTGTTCCAAACTCCTCTGACCTCCAAAGGGGACCAGATAACCGAGTGGTCAAGGTCCTGATCTCATGGCTGGCGTGTTTTCCTTCGAGTTTTTTTTTGTCCCCGATATCGAGGCTACGGTAGCCTAGTGGTCATGGTGGCAGATTCCCACCTCCGGTTTTCGTCGAAACGTGGGTTCGTGCCTTGATGCCATTAAAGATCCACCGTGTAATAAGTTTGATGCACGTTAAATCTGTCGATGTCTGGAACCCTCTATAGGTGAGGTGTAGAAGTTATGAGAGGGTTTTTCAGCTCAGGTGTGGTCCTCGTCACCAACCGCGGTTAAAAATTACGAGATCCGTCGCCATTAGCCCCGGTTGCTCCTAGTTCGATGTTAATGAAACCAAACAAACTAGATATAAATTTTTATTATATTTGTTACTATTGCTTGCCTTTTAATTTTCCTATTTGTAATTAATTTAAAGTAAAATACACTTTTACTGTTTTAGAATATATTGAAGAAATAAAATCTCGTGTTCAGATTATTCCTCTTCCCTTTATTTCACTTGATTGTATTTTCTACGAGGCTTTAGAGTAACTGGTGAATTGCATAAAGTTACAATTCCTCCGCAGGAAAAATTTAAAGTCATTAGGTAAATTAGATGAAGACAAATGTGAAGTGAAGCTAATAATAGATATATAAATCAAACAATATTGAAAGGAAATTCAAGGGGAATAGAGAATAATGACAAATTGTTACTTATTGGATTGAAATATCGTCATTAATATTTTTGGTTGAAGAGATTTTTGATCTAAATGCCTAGATAAGAAGCGATTGTCTTTGAGAATTGTTGAAATCAGAACGAAATATTTATTAAATTAAAACTTTATTGTTAAATTATAGTTGAGGATTGGTGAGTTAAGGGGGATTAGAGAGTTTTTATCATTCGTCAGTGCGAAATAAAGTATTTTGTCTTGTTCTTGTGTATCTATAAGTCCAGTAATTATTGAATACTTAATTAAATAGGATGTTGGTGGTAAATTTAAATAAAGAAAGACTATCCTCACGCTATGTCCATTGTCGATTAGAAGTGAATCCATGCAACAATCGAAATAGTTTGCCTTTTCTGCGCAACCTGTTTCAGAGAACACTAAGACGGTTTCATCCAGCTGACTCTATCAATATCTCACATTGCTTTCACTATTACTGAAAGCTAAACATAGCATTAAATAATTATTGTTATACTTTATATTTCATCAAGTAAGAAAATAGATGAAACATTGGAAAGACTACTAAAGGTCGAGATCATTTTGTAGGAAAGATGAAAAAAAAAAAAAAAAAAAAAAAAAAAAAAACTTTCTCTGAAATTGATAAGAAAATATTAGAAAATAAAACAAATCCTTCTTCAGTGTATTTGAAATCCTACAAAATCTTCACATTCATCATCTGAGGCAAATAGACATTCGAGCACATCCCTACTTTAGTTACTGAGAAACTCGTCTCATGTGTCCCAATCTGTAGCCACAAATCTGTTTCCGCTTCGTCACCAGTATTCCTCAACAAATCGTCATCAGTGCCTTCCATAGCTTTAGAAATCCCACGGTTTTTGAAGGAAAAGCTACACGTGAGTTCGTGATTCGGCATGCATTTCCACGGACAGTGTAGAATGATGTAAGAAAGTAAACTTCTTAGGTTGTTTATCAACTTTGCACTTTGAAGTAACGCGAGGTTAATTCTATTCGTAAGAGGCCGTGTAATTTTGTACCTCGATCAAGTGGCGAGGCCAACACCGGAGCATTTTCCAAACTTCCTCAAAACATTTCTAGAGGGATTTGCAGCCTCAACATATTTAACGTGTATCAGATCTACTACATAGTGGAAGTTAAGAAGCATCGGGACTTGAACCCACTAATCGACGAAACAACACCAGTCACGAATTCTTGACTACGACCGCTGGCCACAATGGCCAAAATTCTTGTCATAGATGCATGGAAGTTCGTGATTTGGCAAGTGCTTCTATGGGCGTGAATTCGGATGCAAAATATATTTGTTCCATTTAATGATCTCTGACCTAAACTAAATCCATAGGCCGTTGATAGTTTGAGAGGATCCTCTAAAAAGGCAGAAATACGCTAGAATTGTAACATCTTGACGATTATTTATTCCTTGTCTTAACTGAAGGTTGTATTACCTGCAGAAATATGTATCATACGGCCTTCATTTCATGATTAACTTCAGATTTTTGGCTCTGACAAAAACTAAAAGAATTGAATAATTCAAATAAGGAAAGAAAATTAAACGTTCAGTATATACCAGGTGTGGCTATTAATTAACGAGACTGACGCAGTAAAACGTTTTATTTTGATCTCATAAGTATTCACTTATTAACACCTTCAACATGCACTCCTCCTCTCTTACTACAACGCTTCATGAGAAACTTCCATTGTTCGAAACAGTGCTGGAAGTCTTTTGTCAGCTCCTTCTTGACGCATGCCACTTCCTCATTCACATCTTTTACAGACTCAAGTTTGGTTCCTTCTAATACAGATTTCACTATAGAAAACAGATAGAAGTTGCATAGCGCAAGATCCAGCGAATAAGGAGAATGTTTTAACACTAGTAAACTGTACTTGGCTAGAAACTTCTTGACAGACAATGCGGAAATTCATGTAATTCCACAATTCGCATCCTTTGTAATGAGTTTTCTTGTAATCACATTGTAATTTTAACTGGATCAAAACAATCAAAGCTTTTTTTCTCACATTTAAAAGCGCTTAATTTAACTTAATTTTTTTTATACACGATTGTTTTGGATGAGAATTCAATAATTTAATTATAATTTATGAAAATTAATTGATTAAAACTAATTATTTAAAGAATTAAATTTTACGCCAAGTTTCTCGCCCAGTCACCAAATCCGTCGTTTAATAATTTATCGTTTGCTTTAATTTTAATGACGTTATTTATATTGAATTGAAAACATTCATGGTTAACAAAGTGCTGTTGAAACTTATGCCTCAACTGTTTCTTAATATTAGTTCCTTAAATTTATAAATTAATATTTGCTTCTGTAATACCTTTTTTATTACTACTATGTTAATTTAAATATTTCACAATTAAAAAAATTCGTTTTTCTGCTAACATTTATCTGATATCACTCCACGCAGGAAATTGCTATTCTCCTCTTCTTAAATGTATCATGAATAGAGATAGCGATTGTAAAAGAGAGTGAATGTAAGTTAAATTCTAAGAGCTTCAAATGAAATTGCAACATTTAGAGCAATACTTATATCGAACGATGTATTAAGTTTCCGTTGCATTACAACAATCGATCAGTTACGTTCCATTCTTTTAATTTCCCCCAATTTTTAGATTATTCAATTTTTCAATTTTTTTTATCTCTTTATTAAGTACTTTTTTTAAGGATATCATATATGTATATTTACATTTAACTTTCATAATGTATGCATACATGTATGGGTAATTTTGTTGTTTTAATAGCTTTGTTTCTTCTAAAATCGGCAACAACTTACGAGCATCACTTCCCCAAAAACCAAGATGAAAAAAAGAAGAAAAGAAACATTTCACAGTGTTTACGTAAAAGCGTCTCGATAAATTGAGCCATTTTGTTCAAAAGGGATGTACTATAGGGACATAACGATCATTTAACTTGTTTTTTCAATGCTATTTTATCTTCATACTACTTCTGAACAAAAATTAAGAAAATAATAGATATGCACAGTCGATGTGTTTCCCACGAAGAAAACTACGCAGGTAATGAACCGTACAAGAATTAAGTACTTATCCACATGCTCTGAATAGTTAACAGCCAGGATGTAAAAGAAGGGAGGCAACATCTCACCATGGATATGAATTCCCAAGGTTACCTGTTCCCTTTCTCATTATCTCATTGGGGATTGGTTTTTTTTTTAAGTGTGTTTTTGGATGTATTTTCATTTTAGATAGAATTCTAAATAAGTCCAGATTCGAAATGATTGGGATATTTCATTAATTTAGCACAGTTTTGGGATAGGTATATCCCAAAAGTTAAGCGAGTTATTTGAAACAAGCAAACGTCTAAGTCTCTTAAAGCGCATTTGTTTTTCACGATCACTTAAGTAGTGAGGTCTTTACAAAATTATTTCCGAAAAAAAAATCACTAAAATGCGCATAATGTTTTTTAACTGATGTTGTAGCACTATTTGTTACTTTTGAAATAGAAAAATGAATTAAAAAAATTAGCATTTTAGTCAGAATTATTCTGATTCTAGTTTAACATCTCACTTAAAACATTAAAACGCCAATTGCACTCACTCGATGCAACAATATTTTTTACAGTCTCGCTTTGTTTATATTATTTAAGTCTCCGAAAGTGATCCAACTTTCTTAAAATAAAATAGTTCTGGTGACAAAATATGCTGTTGTAAATACGATCCTATAACAAATATATGTTTAGAATGGAAGCGTAAAAACGCAACGCAAGCCGAAAAGAAAGAAGAAATGAAACCCAGACACTACTAATTACTCTCTTCGATTGAAGGAGTATTATCCACAAAGAATTTGTTCGAACTGAACAAATGTTTAGTTTTAGTAATTTTCAAATGTATTGAAGTATTAAACGACAAGAATTCGTTGCATTCGTCCTGATTGTAGACATGGAAACATTTGATGCTTGATAATGCATCCAGTTACAACTTACTTATTGCTCGTAAATGTTTGGCATAAAATACCTTCTGTGCGTTAAATTATCCACCACGTTTGCTTGATTTATCATCCTGTGACTTTTCTTTATTCGTAAATCATGAAATTCAATTTAGAAGTGTGTTATTTAGAGGAAATTATTTAAACTTATTTTCTATCATACGAGAGCTGCAAAGCGTGCGATAGAGGCCAGAACAGGCATTCGAATCATCATTAAATCAATACAGCAAACAATTTGGCTTTAATTTTTTCCCTTATACATATTTGTGTGTACTGCAGTACTTTGCGATATAATTGCGTGATGTAGCTAATGAAAAGAAGTAAATATTCAACATTTCTGTTTTTTAAAATTTTTCTGCCAATGTTTTGAAATTTTGTAATTCTTACGAAGGCAGTGTATTTTTAAACACCTAATCGGAATAACATCAAATGCACAATGATCACGAATCAAAAAATATCCTTCTTCAAAAAGCATATTTCTGGTCTTTACAATGATGTTTTGATTAAGTGTTAATTATTAATAAGTAAATCGATGGGTGACTCAAATTATCCGAAGTCATCCCTTGTAGGTTGCCACCCACTGGTTAGAAACCAACGCAATATAGCAATGCTTTAAAAATTTTTTGCTCATCCTATTCCTACGCTAAAAATATAAACTCTCCTTTCATTATTATTAAAAAGAAGAAGGAAAAAACTCGTAGACTACCTTCATGCAATAAGTGACGCAATTAAGTGTTTTCATTACTCTAATATTTATACCAGTGTCGTGACCGGGTGTGAAAGAACAGTCCCACTGCAACCCATGCACCGCGTACGAGGCGGATAAAATTTGTACTTAGTGTCTGGAGGTATAGCGGCATCTTGCAATTAGTATATAGTAGGGGACTTCAGGCGCTTTGTTTTTCAAGTGAAATGGACATCATGAATTTCGAAGGACCCTATTTATCTTTTTTCTTTCCTTTGAGGTTTAGTGTCTTTGAAAACCCGGGTGAAGGATCCCCAGAATTCCTCTATCCATCACTAATTCAGATTCTGTACCTTCTTAAGGGAACCAATTTTCATATTTTTCTTTACTTTTTTTTTCTAAATGTCCATACCACAGTTACATCTTGTTTGCTGCAAGGAGAGGTCAATCCTCGCATGCGCACTTTAACTTTCGCTTTCATCACTCGTTCGTACATTTTTTGTACATCAATGCATGGGAATACAATATAATTAATAACGAATCAAGACTCCTTGTAGTCTCGACATTTATAAAGCTATATGCAGAGCATAGATTTTTGTTTGAGTCTACGCAATATTTTTAATCAATATGCAGCCATAATTTATATATATATATGTGTGTGTGTGTGTGTGTGTGTGTGTGTGTGTGTGTGTGTGTGTGTGTGTGTGTGTGTGTGTGTGTGTGTGTGTGTGTGTGTGTGTGTGTGTGTGTGTGTGGTGTAACATATCCTGTTGACTTTGAAATATAACAATCCCACCGGCTTTAAAACGTAACATAACATCGCAACAGTCGAAGAG
>BMAW01057283.1:25239-42550 GCA_019974015.1 Nephila pilipes | reverse complement strand
GCCCCCCCCGCCTGCACATTGCTATTAGGGTATACAGCAGAGGACCTCGGGCGCTTTCCTTCTTCAGTTAAGAACGGGCATCATGACCCTGAAGTACCTTAATTATCTTTTTCTTTCCTTTGAGGTTTACTGTCATTGGTAAACCGGATGACGCATCCCCGGGATTCCCTATCGATCCTTCACTAATTCACATTCTAACTCTTGGCAACCAATTCTCATTATTTTCCCTATCCTTTTTCAAACGTCCAGACCACAGTTACATCTTGTTTAATGAAGGAGAGGTGCATGTGGTTATTGCGACTTTTAACTTCCCTTTCATTCACTCGCTGATACACATTTTTGCGTACCAATGCATGGGAATACATATTATAATAACGAATTCAAGACTCCTTGTAGTCTCGACATATTTCTTATAAAGTTATATGTAGAGCTTAAATTTTTTTTGTGTCTACGTTATGATATTTTAATCAATCTAAGCGGCCATAAAAAATTTTTCTTCATAAAATGTTCTTTTTTCATTTTGAGAATGTCGATATAGGTTTTAAGACATATTTTCATGATGACACATTTCTTAAAAACGTTTCCTGAAATATGCAAAATATTTTAATTTCCAGTATAAATCAATGCACAAATTATTACGATCTACTTTTTTTAAACATAATATCACTGTATATTTCATTTGAAATAAATTACAGAACTTTGTAATTTTAGCAGTTTTCCTTCTTCTTCTTCTTCTTCTTTTTTTTTTTAATAAAAAATTATTTCCTAAAATTTAAGCCTCACTTTCGGAGTAAATGATTTTGGTTTTATTAAATGCGCATGAATCTTTTATGTGACATGAGCGTTTGTATATGAACATCGAATTGAGAAGCAAGTGAGTGAGTGAGCGAAAGTAAGTGTTATCGGCGTAAGAGCCAGATGTGGCTCTACTGCTCCAAACGAGATTTAACTGCTGTCTAGATGTGAAAAAATTGAAGAAAAGAAAAAAAATGCATTCAGAAGCAAAGCAAGGGCTATTGGCAGAATACCCAAGGGGAATACCCTGGGAAACAATCACCCCCGCACTCAGCATGTATTGACAAAATAACATAAGATTTATATAATTTTTAAATAAAGGTTAAATAAAATGTACAAGGTATTTGCACAACAAAAAATTTACATGACAGGAACGCAAGAAACGTTTGCAAATTTTATTAAAAAAGGTATTGAAATATTAGTTAAAATTTGTCGCAAATGTCTAAATATTGCATTGTTAGGCGAGTAAGAATGATTCTCAAAGTTTCAGGCTCTAGCATTTTGAAAGTTGGTTAAATTAACGATCGAAAATTTGGTGAGACACTGATACACACACCAATTGAAATACGTAAAATCGTTTCAAAATTTATCCGTTATCAAATGTTTAAGAAAACATTTTAACTTAAGGCTCCCGTCTACCCGCCATTTTGATTTCATCAGCTTAATGTTAATCCTATGGAATTCTGACTTTAATTCTCACATCTTTATTATTTGATCTATTTGAATGCAATAAAGTGCATTTGAAAGAGCAAAAAATAATCAATGCTTCTGTGGAATTACTTTTTTCCTCCGATTTTTAAAAATATTTGAAAATATTCTTTAAAGACCGGAAAACTCAAAAACGAATAATTAAAATAAGAATAAAAATATTTTTTATAAATCTTAGGGAAAAAGTAATTCCACAGAAGCATTGATTATTTTTTGCTCTTTCAAATGCACTTTATTGCATTCAAATAGATCAAATAGTAAAGATGTGAGAATTAAAGTCGTAATTCCATAGGATTAACATTACGTCCACGAAATCAAAATGGCGGGTAGACGGGAGCCTTAAGGAATAACTTTTATTATTCGATAGATTAATTTAAATATCATTAGTAGACACATAAAATCCTGAGCTCTAATAATAATTTTAAAAGAATGTGGTCGCAATAAAGGAGTTTAAATACGTCATTCAAATACTCCACACATGTCGAGATAAATGTAAATATAATTTCGAAAGTCAAAATTTTTTAAAAAATCATCCATAATTTTTTCTTTTTTTCACTTTCAATAATATTTATTGCACGATATTAAAAGCAATAATCTATGTAGGAGTTTGGATTTAGGGATCTGACGCATGTTAAATATTTTATATATATCACCCTCTTTGTGGGGACTCGAAAACAAGCTCTTAACAATCTCTCATACTTTTTTTTTTATCTGAGTGATGAACGATTAAAAAAGTGTGTGTTATGGTTAAAAAGGTAAGTCAAGCATTCTACGTTATAAAAGGCCAAACCATGACCTCTATTCTACGATATAGGGGTCATGGGTCTTTTGGGTTTCGGATTCGTGACCGGCGGTTTTCGTTCAGTCGTGGGTTCAATCCTTCGCTGCCAAAGAACCACAGTGTAGCTGGGGCTGATTCACGTTAAATCTGTCAGGGCCCAAAGTCCGCCCGTTGGCGTGATGTGGAATTTAGAAGAGGGGGAGGGTAAGATCAGGTGTCGTCCTCCTCACTTGACCGTGGCTCAAAATTACGAGAGCCCTCGATAGCTTCTAGTGCGACGTTAATAAAAAGTAAACACAATGATAGAAAATATTGTATTCGACACTTTTTAAATATATTTTCCTACAGATGAAAAATTACTTCTATTCTGAGAATATTTAAAAATTTGACAAAGCCCTATAATAATAATAAAGATGAAGAAAAATTTCACGGCATCTAGTTAAGAAATGAGCATTGTCATATTTTGAAGTATCTTTAGATTTCTCAATATTTGAAAAAACTCTATTCAGAATTGACTAAAAGACTATGCTTTAGCTTAGGAAAATGTCGCAAATGAAAGTCGATATACTTTTCACGTTCGATTTTTAAAACACTTAGGAGTCATATTTGGTGGATTTTTTAATTACCTATTCACTAAAAGTGGTGTTTGATAATGCAATATTATGAACAAACCGTTTCATATTTTTGATTTAAAATATTGATTCAAATAATTTTTCGCTGTATTATAGAAAATAATTTAAGAATCAAATTAAAAATTATTTAGAAAATAACTACTCAAGGATTAAAAAAATAATCCATTTAATATAGGGATCAAAAATAAAATGGATTCAAACGAATAATATTTTTGTTATACTACGAAAATAAAAATTAGAAAGAATTCAGATATTAAAGTAAAAGAAAAATCGAGGAACAAAATTCCAAAAAGCTCATAAATGAAAAAAAAAAAATCGTTTTCGTTTTATAAAGTCAGATTTTGAAGATTTTCCCAAGTATATCTGGAGCTTCCGAAAGATTCAAATAAATTTTGATGTATAGATTTTGAGATAAGAAAATGAAGTAGCTGATGCCCCTTGACAAGTGTCAAGAAACCTTGATGACTCAGAAAATAGGTGGATGAATTAGCGATACATAAATAATGACTTCTTGAAGACGTCGTGTCAAAAATGAACAGTACACTTAAAAAGAAACCAATTCTGACGAAAATTACTATTTCAAACGTAACTCAATAAGATTGTTAAGATTACAGAAATTTCATAGAAAAATTATCAACCTTTTAATCATAATTAATTACAAAAGGATGATAAATATTAATTTAAAATTAAATCTTTTATAATAATTTACAATTATATATTATAATCGTCAAGAATTATGTATAACAATAAAGTTTATAATATACGTTTAAGTAACATATTACAATATATAGGAATTACTTGTTAAAAATTCAATCTATAATTCTATATAACTACAATTCCACACAAATATATAATTAAAAATTACAATTATACATTTGCTTTGATATTGTTAACGTCGCACTAGAAGCAACACGAAGGTTACTGGCGATGGATTTCGTAATACTGAAACATGGTGAAGTGACGATGTTTCCTACGACGATGTATACATGAGCTGGCACCTGTCTCCTAGTATCCACACCATGCCAACGGGAGGAATTTGAGCCTTCTTCTTAAGCCAAATTCTGCTTAAAGAAAAGTTAAGTAATCTTTCTTTGAATTTAATTTATTATTTACGTTTATCAATGGATGAAGCTTCCATTCAGAAAATGCGAGGTCGAGCGAAATCGGCGCTCACTCGCATTATTAACTTCTTTTCGGATCACATAAACAAAGCTGAACTACCTTCAAGGATTGAAAGACTTGATAATGTATTTAAGGATTTTGATCATTACGATGCGATGCTACCGGAAGAGCAATCTGAAATGGAAGAATTTGAGGGAAAATATTTTGAAATGAAGGGAAAATATCAAAACGCTGTTGACGCATGGAACTGTTCATCGATAGTGAATTCTCCTTCCATTTTCTCCGAGAACTGTAGCTCAACCAATTCCAAGCTTCCCCGATTAAATATTCCTCAATTTAGTGGGAAGTACACGGATTGGTTGGCTTTTAAGGATTTATATGTGGCGAGTGTGCACAACAATAAATCTCTGTCGAATGTGCACTAATTCCAGTATTTAATAGGTCTTTTGACGGAATGCCCTGCATCCATTATAAAACATATTCCTGTTTCTGATGCAACATATGAAGAGGCATGGAATATATTAATGATTCGATTTGACAGAAAAAATCAGATTGTGACTTCATTAATTAAAACATTCCTAAATCAGCCGTCTGTATCCCATGCGAATTGTGCTTCCCTTCGACAGTTAGCTGACACTTCGGACGAGATGATGGGTGGTTTAAAATCACTTGGAGAAGCAGCTTCATCCAGAGATGTTTGGTTAATTTATCTACTTGTACAAAAACCGTCAGTTGTGGGCTCAGAAAGCAGTAGATGATGAATTTCCATCATTAGATTCATTTATTAAATTCTAGATGTATTTCATTAGAAGTACTTAATAATAATGAAAGTAAAAGTAAAGCTAATGCCAGTGTTCAAGATTCAACTTTCACAAAAATGTTACCTTTTTAAAAATAGTCACAAAAATGCATTTATTGTCATGGTGCTCATAATTTAACCAAATGTTTTAAATTTAAAACTTTAGATATTGGATCCAGAAAAAATGTGATTAGTAAAAATTTATTGTGCTTTAATTGCTTTGGTCAACATCATGTAAAAAACTGTCCATCTCAACTAAATTGTAAAATATGCAATAAGAGACATAATAGTTTAATTCACGAAAATTATAAAACAACAGAAAATGTCATTTCAAATTCTGCTGTTGTAAACGAAGAACAATCTACGAGAGAAACCGAATCATTCAATTTATCTTGTAACACTGTACAAGGTCACAGCGTTTCAATTTTACCAACAGCAATGGTTACGGTTTTTGATTCGTCAGGTCAAGGTCATGATTGCGCTGTTCTATTAGATAGTGGCTCTGAGGCTACTTTTATTTCTGAGTCATTAGTAAACAAACTACATATAAAAAGATCTAATGCTCGCATTAATGTTAAGGGACTTGGTTCTTCTGAAGCAGCTGTAACTCGTGGCTTAGTTAGCGTAAATATAGCTCCCATCTACGGAGCAGATAAAAAGTGTTTACTGCTAGATGCATTTATTCTAAATAAGTTAACATCTGATTTACCGTCAGAGCTTGTCAGTGTGAAGGATTTAAGTTATTTATGTTCAACCAATCTTGCTGATCCTAACTTTTCTATTCCTAAAAAGATCGATTTAATATTAGGAGCAGATTATTTTTTTGTTGTTGTTGCTTGTTGCCAGGACAAATAGTCAAATCTGTTACTGATACAATTGCCCAAAACACTATTTTTGGTTGGGTAGTATCGGGTAAATTGAAAATCAAGAATGATACTGCTCACCAAGTTAACTCTTACAGAATTCCCTTGTCCTGCGAAAACAGCATTGATCAAGCCTTAAAACGTTTTTGGGAATTAGAGGAAATACCTTCCTTTGCACCTCGCTTATCAGAAGAAGAATTTTGCGAAGCTCACTATCGTGTTGAAAAAAATGGAAGATTTATTGTAAAATTGCCTATTTTTGATGAAGAAAAAAAAATGGGAAATTCCAAACCACTAGCAATTTCACGGTTTTTGGCAATGGAAAGAAAATTTGCTAAGAATAAACATTTTGAAGAACATTATTAGGAATTTATGTTTGAATACAGGGAACACAAACATATGACATTAGTCAAAGGGAATGATAATTTAATTTCAAATGATGGAATTTATTACCTTCCTCATCATGCAGTTGTGAAGCCCAGTAGTACCTCTACAAAATTGAGAGTAGTTTTTGATGGGTCTTGCAAAGCTGCTAACTCTGTATCTCTTAATTCCATATTGGGTGTTGGCCCATCTATTCAGAGAGATATCTTTTCAACATTGATAAATTTTCGAATGCTTAAATTTGCATTCTCTGCAGACATTGAAAAAATGTATCAACAAATATTAGTTGCTTCAGAAGACCAAAATTTTCAACGAATTGTGTGGAGAGAATCTGTGATTTACCTTTACAAGTTTAGTTACACGTTGTGTACAGTAACTTATGGTACTGCTTCAGCTCCATTTTTGGCAACTTGCTGTTTAAAGCAAATTGCAATGGATTTTGAAATGGACCATCCTGATATCTCTTCGATTATAAAGAATGACTTTTATGTTGATGACTGCCTATCTGGATCTGGCAGCTTTGAGAATGCTGTTCAGACAGTTGATAAACTCTCAGATATATCGCACAAGCATGGATTTCACTTGCGAAAATGGCGTTCCAATTTCACTGCACTCTTGGAACATCTATCCAGTGTCATAGTACCCGATAGTTTGGAAATTCAAACTGATGATTGTGCAAAAACATTAGGACTCTTGTGGAACTCTAAACAAGACCATTTTAAGTTTAAGGTTTCCTTCAACTGTGAGAAGGAAATTACCAAACGAATATTTCTCTCACAGTCTGCTAATTTATTTGATCCATTGGGTTTACTATCCCCTTCAACGGTAATCACCCAAATCATGTACCAGAAACTATGGTTGTTGAAACTAGACTGGGATTGTCCTCTTCCCGAGGAGAGGACGGAAAAATTAATCAATTTCCAAGCCCAGTTTAACGCGCTTGAAACCGTGGAAATTCCAAGATGATTGCACACAACTTCAAAATTAATTCATCTTCATGGCTTTTGTGATGCATCTGAGCTAGCCTATTCTGGCGTCATCTATTATTATCAACTAATTGGAAATGAGCCTCAAGTCAACATTATGGTTGCAAAAACTAAGGATGCTCCCATCAAGCAAATTTCCATATGCCGACTTGATCTTCTTGGTGCACTTCTACTTGCCAGACTTTTTGCTGCAGTTTTCAAGGTGTTACCTGATTATTCAATTTCTTTTCATGCTTGGACAGACTCTTCAGTGGTGTTATCTTGGTTAGCTGCTCATCCTCTCAAATGGAAGATCTTTGTTGCGAATAGAACGTCTGAAATCTTAGACATTGTTCCATACGAACAGTGGTCTCATGTTCCATCAAAGGATAACCCTGCTGACTTGGCATCCAGAGGTGTGAATCCTGAAGACTTAGCCAATTCTACATTATGGTGGCATGGGCCATCATTCTTGTGTATGAACAAAGATCACTGGCCTCAGCAAAATCATACTGAACCTAGTGTTGATAAAAAGGCCTTAAGTGAACTAAAACCTAAATCTCCATTTAATGCCACTACTGTTTTAACAAATGATGTACTTAATGTTTTATTTGAAAATGTTTCTTCTTTATCTAAAATTGTAAATATAATTTCTTATTGTTTTAGATTCTTTTTTAGGTGCAGACAAAGTTTGACTTCTGTTAATAATGTTCCCTGTGAAACTTTGTTTCCATATTTAAGTACAAAGGAAAGAGAAGGAGCTTTACAAATTATCATAATTTATGTTCAATCTTTGTACTTTCAAAGAGATATAGAATTAATTAGCTATGGTGAGTTTGTCGCAGCAAAAAGCTCTATTTCTTCTTTGTGTCCTTTTCTCGATGAGATGGGTGTTTTACGGGGCGGAGGTCGTCTTCAGAACTCTCAGTTAAGCTTTAATGCTAAACACCCAGTAATAACACCTAGTAAGCATAAATTATCAGAACTGATTGTTAAACAGTTTCATATTATGCATCTTCATGCTGGACCAAGCTTATTAGCAAACATTTTGAAACAAAATTATTGGATTGTTAAAGGCAAGACTCTTTTTAAGGTAACATACAACAATCAATTAATGGGAAATTTACCCCAACAAATAGTTATTCTCAAAAGACCATTTCTTAGCTGCGGTATTGATTATGCAGGTCCAATAACTGTGAAACTCAGCAAAGGCCGTGGTTTCAAAACAACTAAGGGTTATATTGCTTTATTTGTCTGTCTCGCTACAAAGGCTTTTCATATTGAAGCAGTAAGTGATTTAACTGCAGACGCGTTTATTGCTGCTTTCAGAAGATTTGTTTCCAGAAGAGGCACTCCTAAAATTTGTTTTCTGATAATGGGAAAAATTTCATTGGTGCCAAAAGGAAATTATCTAATTTACATGCTTTTTTATCATCCATTCATTCAAATGAATTTATTTTAAAATATCTATCTCAATCAGCAATTGAATGAAAAATGATTTCTCCTTGTTCACCTCATTTTGGAGGTCTTTGGGAATCAGGAATCAAGTCTATAAAGTTTCATCTGAATAGAATAACTTAGGAAAGGGTTTTAACTTTTGAAGAGATTTCTACTCTATTAGTTCAAATTGAAGCAGTTCTTAACTCACGTCCGCTACTGAAAGTTAATCACGCAGATGTGTCAAATTTAGATGTCTTAACACCTTCACATTTTTTAATTGGAGATGTAATTTCAAGTATTCCTGATTCAGATTATTCAAATTCCAAAATGTCATTATTAAAGCGTTGGGAGTTAATCCAACAATTGAGGTTAAGTTTTTGGAAAAGATTCCATAAGGAATATTTGAACTCTTTACAACAAAGGTATAAGTGGCCACTTAAGGGTTCACTTAATCTTTCTGTTGGTGACATTGTGTTAATCAAAGAGGACAATATGCCTCCAGGTGTGTGGCCTCTAGGGCGTATATCTGAAGTTCATACAGGCAACGATGGCATTGTTCGAGTTGTAACAGTTAAAACTGCAAATGGCTGCTTTAAAAGATCAATTGTAAAATTGTCTCCTTTACCTTTGTATCAAGAATAATTCTTGATAGGGTGGGAGTATGTTTGGACCTATTTTGTGTTTAAAATCTATTTGTATTTTTGTGTGTATTCAATGTCTTTATTTTCATTAGTACTTTTGTATGTATTTTGGTTTATATGTATGTGGTGCTATTCCCAGGCCATCAACCCAGAATTTATCTGTTGTGTATTGGCAACATCCTTGTGTTTGGAACGAAGAACTGTTGTTTGGCGGGGGACGCCATTGGTATTAATGTTAGTGTACGAGCTCGCCGCACAAGTATAGCTGCAGGCAGTCGTTAATATAAAATTATAGTTTGTTAAAAAGTTTGTCATCTTTTTACACACGACTAACATCGTACACTAAGTTATTTAGATATTGGTCCAAAAAAAAGTTTTCGTCATACTTAATATACTGAAATTTGGAAGTCTAATTAAACTTTGAAGGATCAATATTTTTCGTATTTTAAACAGTAAATAATTTCACTCAAAATAAGTTTCAGTTAATTAATTTTATTTCACATTTCCATATGCATCATTCTTTCTATTTCATCGGAAAAATACGTAGATAAATTTAATATGAAGCATTTACATAATAGAAGTACACAAAACATGTTTACATTTATTCAAATTTATATGGAACAAATATTATACAAAGAGAAAAAAAAATTACTCCATTTATTAACATCGTTATTTTAGTTATAAATGTATTACTGTATATTTGGCAGTTAAGTAAATTAACCAAACCGATAACTGGCACTAATATTCGACGAAAATAATCGGAAACAAAATCATTTGCTTAGATGATCGTTCAATCTATCGAACATGTTTCTTAAAATAGTATCTTTAAAACTTTCTACGAATAATTTTTGATTCATTTCATAAGTAAAAAAGACTACATTTCTTTAAAATAACAATAGTGTAAAGAAATGCGTGCAAATGAAGGAAGGATTATGTATCATCTCATTACAATCATTTGAAAAAGTAGCGTAATATGGAAACAAAATCACTTAAAAAGGCTTCTGACAAGTGACATTACGAGTCAATTGAGATTATCTGCTACGCAGATCTCAAATGTGGAGTAGAATTTATAAAGTGGACATGAAATGTTAAATAAAAAGAATCAAAATGTCCTAATGCGAATTCAAAACTAATGACTGCGTAGGTACTTCATAAATACCTAGAAATGAAGAAAATGATTCATGTAAATCAACGCATACGCAGCTTCTTGTTGATGTGGGTTCGCAGATGCCTATCTAAATGACGGGAGTGAGCAAAAGATTTGTTACACTCGTGACACGTGTAGAGGAAGTCTTTCCTATGAGTCTTAAAACTTTTTTTGCATAACATCCAAAAAGGTGATTTGGGGTTGATACTAAAGCTTGGAAATCCACTCATTTTAATCGAAAAGGCTTTGCTCTTGCACACTCTACAAGAATAAAAGTTTTCTTCAAAATCATTCGTTAGATGCCTCTGACAGCTTCTATTCGATGGAAATGCCTTTTTGGCGAATTTCCCACTGTTCGATGCTTTCGTCAATTTCGATTCTTGAAATGCAACATCAGTTCATAGAAACGAGCCAAAGTCTTGCGGAGTTTCTTGTGAGGTTATTTTGCATTCAGACGTGCACTCAGATGTCCATAAGGAAATTGCTCTTTTTAAATTCCTTTTAATAAACTGACTGAAATAAAATATACTGGCAGAATTCTTCGATGGATGAAGCACATTAAATCGAAAATTGGATATATAAAACGCAAGAAAACTCTTCCTTTAACAACCCATGCGTCAAACGGAATTTCAGTTCCACAATGAAAATTTTCTTTCGAACGCTGTATTCGCAAAGCTGATTTTCGACTTTGCAAACTATTGGATGACATTGAGACAGCAATTCATTTAGTTTATTGCAGACTGGGCATGGATTTAATTGTAAGGTGAGAAATGTTAAGAAATTACGCTACATTTCCCCATTTAAAAACAAGGAAATTTGTAATAACTGAGAGATCAGGATCCTGAAATGAAGTTAATTTCTTTTTCGTGAGCTTTTTTTTTTATAGAAAACATGAAAAAAATATATGAGTGAGTGGTTTAAATAACGTCACTCTTCAAGCAACATGAGGGCTATTGATGACGGACCTAATAATATTTAACTCCAGGCAAATGACGAGGACGACTCCAGAACTGGCACCTCCTCCTCCTAACTTCCATGCCACGCCAACTGGAGGACTTTAGGCCCCGATAGATTTACCGTGCATCATCCCCGGCTACATAACTGATATTTAGTGTCATCAAGGCTCAAACGAATACTTTTATTGTGGTTCAGTGGCATCTAAGCTCGAACCCACGACAAACCCACCGGCAACGAGTCCGTGAACATGACCATTTTACGTTGAACCATAAGAAGAATCAAAAGTAATTAGGAAAGAAATGCATATCCTTCTTTCAAAAATTCTTTCTATATTGGAGTACTTAGCATCTTTATGAAGTTCAAGAAAAATTTTCTCTTTTTTTTTATTTCATTAAAAGCGTAAACGTCTGATGGTTCATTTTAATTTGACCAAGTCCTCGAGGAATCATTGAGCCAAAGATGAGGCATGTAAAATTTTCTAGCATTTCTCTAAATTCTATCCTTTAAAGGGACATAAAATTAAAAAAAAGAAAAAGAAAATACAGAGTAAAATACTCACAACCTTTAACAGAGATATTTTCCGAGGATAGGAATTGCTTTGAAGGCTTACGTCTTTTGGCCAATTTGATTACTGAGCGAAAAATATTCGACTCAAGGTACATGATAATATTTATAAGAAAGCGATTTGAACTCACTTTAAAACTTGTAAAACGTGTTCCACATGAGAAATTTACGTGATTGTGACTGTTTATTTAGTTGCACTTGGAAGTAATACGATCGGTGTTTGGGTCAGACCTGATCACTTTGAGCTGTAATATCAAATTGCGCTCGAACACTGTAGGATTTCTAACTGTATCAATAGTTAGGAAGATATTCTTTTGACTTCAAATAAATACGCGATCTCTGAGAAGGCGTCTTGAATATAATCAACTTATCCCCACAGCGCAGTATTACTTTTAAATAACTTTTGGAAATACACAAACCCAATAAACTCGTCGACAGAGTATTGTTGCAGACGATGAGATGCTTTGACATATATTGATTTAAAAGAATATTTTAAAAGGGATTATAGTCTTTGTTGCTCGTTTTCCCTCAACAATAATTCATGAATCTCAGCGTGATGATCACTGTTCACAAAAAATATCTATTTGGAACATAAAAGTTACACCAGGCTGAAAAATACGAACGTGAAGTTTAATGGCGCAAGAAACAGATGTGGCTATGCTGCGCCAAACAAAACGAAACGTAAATCCAGACGAAATATATATGAAAAAAATATAATAAAGGCAAAACTTTTGACAAGAAGGAGGTCGAAAGTAAAGATGGATTGCCAGGTATCCCGTAGGTTAGTCCCCCGTCTTTACCAAATACGGTAAACTCCGTGGGAAACAAAAAAGATCACTTGGGTGACTGAAAAAGCCAAAGTAGATAGTTTTATTGACGTCGCTCTTAGAAGCAGCTCGAGGGTTATTGGTGATGGATCTCTCAGTCATGTTACCAGGTCGATACCTGAGCTGGGAACCCCCTCTCCAAGCTTCCACTCCACACCATATGATGATCAGGGACCTCGACATATTTAACGTGCATCAACCTTGATTCACGGCGGGTTTTCAGTGGCATCCAAGCTCGAACTCAAGACTCGATGAAACACTACCGACTTCAAGTTCGCAACCATGACTGTAGGCTAACGCGATCCCTTCTCTATGTGGTTTTACAAGTTTTCATCAGACTAGATTTCAAACTTTTTTCGTTATGTGGTGCAAAGGTTACGACAAAGAGGTACGAGGTCTTCTATCCAGAGCCGATAGAAGAGCGAACCTCCTTTTCGTTGGTTCTCTAGGTAACATAGATATTGTTTTCTTTCTGAAGGGATTTACTGGATTTGGTAAACTCAGCTATACGCCTCCGAAAAATCATAACAATCTGTCCCTATTTTCAACCCTCCTTCTTGTCAACTAATTTTCATCTGTGTTCCATTTTTTCAAATGATAAGATAATTTACACCTTGTTTTTCTGGGAAACGAAAGTACTATAATCCCTTCCTTCAGTCTTTTACTCGCCTCCTGGTCATTTTTTTTTTTTTTTTTTTTTTTGTTTTTTGTTCTTGGGCTTTTTTAACTTGTCTCTTTTTAGCTTTTCATGTCTTTGGATTTTAATGTCCCCAGGCTTGGAACAAGCCTTTTGTGCTCCTCGCCGGTAATCTTATTCTCACACTTTTTAGCTTTCATTTTTTTAACCCTTTCGCTACCGGAGGGAGAAAAAAGAATTGCTTCTGTAAGCCCATGGCTTCTTACCGCGGAATATCACGCTGTGCCCAGACGATTTTTGTGATTGAGCTTAATTCGCGAAAAAAATTCCTCTAAAATCGGTTATACATTAGAATATTTTAGTTTTTACATATATTATTTAAAATGCATTAAACGTAATATATATGAAAGAGAAAAACATTTAATCGAAAATTGTATGTTTATACATAAAATTATTATGTAAAAAAATCTTTTCATTTAAGAAAATATAAAATATATTTACATTTGTTACTTAAATTTCATTGTGTAGTGATGTTCCCTTACATGGAATATTAAGGTATAAAAAATGAAACTTATTTTGTTGTATAGTATTTTTATTTAAAAAAATTCCTCAATGCAGAGTCCAACGTCACATATCTTGCACACATATTGTGTTATATTTTGAAGCTTCACGCAAAATTTTGAGCAAAGCGCACATCTTCTTTGTCCTTTTTTTTCTTTAATAGCTATGTAGAGATTTGGATTTTTTTCGCTAACATCACTGTCAGATTCATTCATTAATTCGCAAATCTTAGTATCAGATAAATACTTTCTTTACGTCATGACTGAGGCTACAAATAAAAACCGAATGAAACGAACAGCTAAGAACATTTGCTACCAAAAGAACTAACCCCCATAAAGGGCCACAAATTCTGCTTAGAACTTCTAAGAAACAAGCAAGAAAGAAAAAAAAGTAAATCGAAATCAAGAGCACCCTTTTAATCCTGTCATTACATTTAAAGAGCCGCGCCGCTACACGTGCTTTTAACAATTATTCTCTCAAAATAGCCAGCAGTGAAATTCAAGCCCATATCACCGATGTCAACACTCCAAATAACCTATCTATATAGATTTCGGGGTATTGTAACGCCATACAGTAACATTAAAAGAAAATCAAATAAAACGTTCTCATCAAGCGTATCTCTATTGATACGTTGAGTCGTAGAAGACACTCACGGAGCGTATCTAATGTGATACGCTGGGCACAGGAGAGCAAACGCGAGCGTATCGCATATGATACGCTGGGAATGTATGGGTTAATATTTGTGCCACTTTCCATCTTCCAATACCCATTGTTGTTTTCATCATTGCTGTTCATTCTCCTTTTGACATTTTGTAATCATTCTTTTTACTGTGTAGATTACTATGAGAGACAGGTTTTTCTCAGTCTGCCATGATTCTTTTAAAACTAGACTTGATTGGACTACTTTAATTATTAGACGAGCACTTTGCGGTGCATTCATCCCAGTGTTGCATTCATCTTTTTGTGCTGTTTATTTGCCATCTCATCTTGGTGTATATATACTTCTGTGTATTATACCGCCTCCTCTGGACAACTTGGATGTGCTACAAATTTCTATTTCTCTCTCGCTACATTCTCCAAAGTAGATTCTTTTGCCTATTTTGCTTTTGTTGCTCCAAATTGATCCGTATCAGTTCATTAATGATACATACCTCTACGGGCATTATGGGAGCCAAGTCTTGTCCAGGCTCCCAAGTTTTCAATTTAAGTATGGACTTTTACAATTTCTATTTTTAACTGAGGTGCAGAGATAAGTATTCCTTCCGCCTCGGGGCTGCAACTCACCATAAAATGTTTTATCTGTTTAAAGTGCTGTGAACGTCTGTATATATTGACTATTTTTAGAGTTTTTACTTATATTGTGCTTTTCTTTTTTTTTTTATGCATAGATATTATTTTCATGACCTGATGCCGATGGCTAAACTTGACTCCGGTCCTTCTCTTACGTTCGATTCGTCTTCGCTGGATTTTGCTTCTAGAAGATTTGTTTGAAGATCTCCGTTCCTGACCTTCAAAGTGTTTGGCCACTGATTTGGAACTCTTACTTCGCCATGAAATTAAGTCGAACCATGAAATTTTGGAACTCTTTCCTCCTGGAGTTTCATCTTGTTTGCACCATCTCGAACTTTTTATGGTGTTTTATTTCCGCGTGTGGGTGTTTTTAAATTTCATAATCAGATCTCTTGTCGGGTATTATTCTGTACTTTTAAACTTATATTTGCATTTTTATAAGCTCTAACTATGTTCAGCTATTTGACTTTTTATTCCTGTCCTTTGTATTACTATTTCACTGAGTAAAATATTTTGTAATTGTTCTTATTTTCCGACGCTTTAAATTTTTACATTTGTTGATTCCTATTTTTTAAATGTGTAAGCAGATTCGATACTCCGAACTTAATTCGAACTTTCTTCTCAAGTTTAGGAAAATTTCATTAAGTTATCCCATCTTATAATGTTTGACAAACTTTTTAAATTATTGCCTTTTCAAATTAATGTTTTAAAATACGTTTTACTTCGATACCTTTTTATAATAGTTTGAGACAGAAAAATCAGTTAAATCAATCAAAGGTTTTTGTTCAAAAATAAAATGGATCGCTCAGAATTTTCCATTTTCAACATCATCTAAAATTGAACGAATAATTATTGTACGGGTCTTTAAGTACTTACAAAATAAGTTTTCAGCATATCGACTAAAAAACGTTCCTAACATTAGGGACAAATTTGTAGATAAATGTGATTTGAAACTTTTTGGTCTATCAAAAAATATGAAGAGACTGCTATACATACACACTCTGTTAGTTTAAGAATTGTGTTTTCAATTTTTGCTCTTTTTATCATAAAATTAGTTTTTTGAGTGTTTTAAGTTTTAAGGCTCAAATGTAGTTTTTCAAGTGCTTTTCAATAAATTTTAAAATTGAGTAGAGAAATAAATAAATTTAATATTAAACCATCTTTAACTGCTAAGTATGAGAAAACTGGTAGTTGGCATTCGTGGCAAAAACTCATACTACGAGTTATCTCGTGTGTTTGTCTGCGGTATTGTGCGGTATTGTCTGCAGATACGATTTTTATAACTCACTACTAAAACTAATCATCATTTCAGATTTCAGTTCACGGTTGTCCTTAGACAAAAAACACATCGGGTTGTATAACAACAACAATTTATTTACTCTCCTTACCACCGCTCGTTTACAACAGCTCCTCTCGGAGATTCGGTCAGGTCCCGTCTGAGGGGATCGTGTGACATCACACTCTCTCCCTTTACAAATGAACGCCCTCTAGAGGCAGGCTCTAAGTAGGGAAGTTAACAGTTCGGCCAACCTGATATACAATTGTCCCAATTGTGCAGTTACAATTAACACAAAATCATTAATAACTGATACACTTTAAAACCATTAATTATCATACACAAAAATATCAATGTTTAAATTCCTCAAACACTTAAAATAGTAAATATCAATAATTATACACAGACATCAATACTTAAATTCTTCAAATACTTAAAATAGCAAAATATCAATATTTATACACAAACATCAATACTTAAATTCTTCAAATATTTAGAATAGCAAATATCAATAATTATGCACAAGCATCAATTCTTAAATTCTTCAAATATTTAAAATAGCAAATATCAATAATTATACACAAATCCTTTTACATAATTACCCTTATATCTACATTTCACTACATTTATCTTTCATTCCAATCAAGTAGTAATTCTAATTTAAAGCTTATAAAAAAATCTTAGTTATCCTACAATTTAAAATATTCTTTTCCTTGATGAAAACAGAATTACTTCTTTATCTGCAAATCATTCGAAATGTAAAATTCACATGTCAAAATATTGAACTTATAACTTTTAGATTATTAATTATCATATGTATAGGAAATGCTTGATTTTCACAGACTTCAAAGTCTCAAAATAATTCACACAGAAAGAAAAAAAATAATTCTTTAACATTATACAATCGTTAAAACACAATTTT
>BMAW01057283.1:0-15239 GCA_019974015.1 Nephila pilipes | reverse complement strand
AGCCAAGCACTTTTCGAAAATCGTCAGCTCCCTTCTTCTCAAACGGATGTCTTGAAGAAGACGGATCGTGAATTAGCTTCCTATTCTCCGGCTGTGAAGGTTGACCAGTGAAGCCAAGCACTTTTCGAAAATCGTCAGCTCCCTTCTTCTCAAACGGAAGTCTTGAGGAAGACGGATCGTGAATTAGCTTCCTATTCTCCGGTTGTGAAGGTTGACTTTCCAGGTCAAGCAAATTTTATGTTGCGTCAGCCGCCTTCATGTCAAACGGCAGTCTTGACCAGTGAAGGATGCCGAAACGTGAATTAGCTTCCTATTATCCGGCAGTGAAGATTGACCTGTGAGGTCAAGCATGTTTAAGATACGGCAGCCAAATCATCCCGTACGAAATGTCTTTGGTTTGATTTCCGACGACCGAACTGAGCAGAATTTCCTCCTTCATACTCATAACACAGCGGAACTAGAAAAACTTAAGTTTTGTAATACTAAAGGAATTACAGTATTTTAAATTTTTATACTTTTGTGTCTACGACTCCATTTATTTGCCAATAGAGAGGCTTTTATTTTGTTAATGTGTTACTTCGCCAGCTCATCACTTTTCACAGTTTTATCGTAATTCTTTTTCTTTTCGACCTCATGTGCAAAAAAGGCCCATTACTGTCCTTTTGCGTCTCTTTGAATAATAATGTGAAATAGTCATTTTTTTAATATTATTTTGGTAATTCTTTTAATTGAAGTTCTAACACTGAATTCGTACCGACACATTAGATTATGGAAATCGTTAAAATAGAATACCAAAATAAGTGCATTGTTATTTTAAATAAATATCAATATTTTTTAAGTCTTGATTCGTGTATTTTCCAACATTTATCACGATATAAAATGGTTGTTCTATAGTCCATTTTGAATCTTAATTACTGTTGTGTGGGTAAAGATTTAATTCTCAATATTATTTAGATGTAATCCAAACAAGTTTTTTTTAAAATATTCTAGTCTCCTATGATATTTTAACGAATCATCTTAATTTGCAGATCTTTTGTAGACATTACTGTTTTGCACACTTTTCATATATTTCCTAATTACAATTTTATTTACCTAATTAAAAACCTATTCTGAATTCTTAAGATATCAGTGATATAAATGCGTCTTGAGTTTTGGAACGAAGTTCATACAAAAAGAAATAGTTTCAATATTTGTTCCTTATTTTCCTGTTTATTCCAAACATTTTATGGTATCACAGGAAGAAATATCACCAAGAAAAAATTTGTTATCACAATATATTTAAAAAAGTTTCTTTCAATGTCGATGAAAGTAATCCTGACATAATCACTTCTACAATATTGGTATTAATACAGTGATCTATTTGATTTTCAAACAAAAACTGGAATAAGTTTTTGGAACATCACTTAAATATATATTCCAATTTTCTATACTCTACACCTTATGGAAGGTAATTTTGCGTCAAGCTCAGAATGCATAGCTGCTAAGGAGTAAATATGTACTGACGGACAGATAATAAAACAATATACAATACACACACATACATAGAATTGGAGTAAAAATTCCAAATTTTGACGAAATAAGCCTTTGCTAAGGAAAAGTGGTATAACCATTACGTGGTACCTTCTGTTAAATAACGCCAGAACAAATGCCTCACCGAAATCCAAGTAATAATTAAAACAAAGGATTTGATCTGGGGAATCTATTCCGAAGAAGGCAAGGACGGTCTCATTTACCAAAAAATTATTGTAACGATGGTTTGTAATGCAAAGGTCCTCGTATTTATGGACCTCTCTGAAAAGAAAAAGAACACTTGAGAATACTTCAGCGAATTACTCCATTCTCACACACAATTATCAGACCTAATACGTCATTTCTCATTCCTAATATGAATACTGTTTGATGTACCATTGTGTACATGTGTGTTTGTGGGTGCGTATTGTGCGTCTGTGAGTTAATAACTTGGTATATAGATGTTCTACAGGAAAGTTCCTCTTTAATATTATCTGTTATTTTCATTTCATTTTCAATATGTTCAATATTTCATTAATTAGGAATTTCCACCCTGAGATATGGAAAATAGTAAGTTAATTCTCTAACTACTCTTCTTGAATTTTTGTAACAAAAAATTAAGTCTATGGGAAACAAAAAGGATTCCTCTTATTAAATGATCAACAGATGTATGTCAGTGTGTGTTGGTGATGCTAATTGGCGCAGTAGCCATATGTGGGCAAGTTGTGCCAAACAAGGAGTAATTGCGATGTATTCGTTTGAGAAAAAAAAAAGAAAGTTAAAAATGGCTGAAAAGAAAGTGGGTTTAAAAAGAGAAAGATCACAGATGTTTCCTGTAGGAAACTTCAGCCATGTTTTCTAAAGACAGTAAAGCCCATGAGAAAGAAAAAGATCACCGTACCTAATTAATTAGGGAAGCCTCTGAGAGCAGAAAAAAAGATATGATTTATTAAGTGAGTGACTGTAGGTTTTAATGGTGCTAGAGCCAATGTAGGTTACTGATTTACTAAGAGCCAAAGAATCAAAAGAGTTGAGTGAGGGAGTGACTGTGAGGTCTTATGGCGCAAGAGCCAAGGTAGGCCATGCTGCGCAAAACACTTGTTAAAATCGATTAGAAAGTAATGCATTAAAAATACAAGACTAACACAAAAAGACACAAAAAAGGTAAAAAGTTAAAATTCAAATGTGGTGTAAAATGCCATTTAGTTTTAAAAAATCAAATAAGTTATTGTGGGGGTTTTCCCCCACCAAGTCCGATAGGTTTAAAACTGATGAATTAAAAAATGTTCGACGATGATGATCAAACACCGGACAGTCAATTAAAATGTGATGAATCGTGTAAGGGACATGGCAGGAAGGACACTCGGAGGCATCTTCTCCAAACAAAAGATGTCTATAAGTAAATCGAGTATGTATAATGCGAAGGCGAGTCAATCTGACATCAGCTCTTCGCATTGGAAATACAGGCCATTCTCCAATGTTTGGCTTCACCGAGTGTAATTCATTATTAGTCAGAAGACTCCAAGATTCCTGCCATGTCTGATGAATGAGCATTAAAATGTGACGTCGTATGTCCTCAAAAGGGACTGCATGCTGCAGAGGAATCGTCACCTATCGTGCAGCCGAGTCCATTTGTTCATTGCCTAAAATACCTACATGACTAGGTATCCAGCAGAATTTTATAACATAACCCCTGCTGTATAGCTGGCAAATAATATCCGCAATTTCAACCACAATCGGATGACTTCGATCGTCTAGGTGTACCAATGTTTCCAGGACGCTCTTGCTGTCAGTATATCTGAAGATTTTTTGGGAACTAGACTTGTCGACTAATCTGAGGGCACAGTAGATGGCGACTGCTACGGCAGTGTAGACACTGCAGGAAGAGTCGAGCCGGTAACTGTGCCAGATGTCATTTGAAACAACACCACAGCCGATATATCCAGTTCCTTTCGATCCGTCCGTATAAATAGGAATAAAATCCGCTTACTGACAGCGATGGAAGGCAAAGATACTCTGGAAAACAATGGGACATGTGGTGCTCTTGCTATATGAAGCAAAGGGGGTTTGATACATAAATCTTGGCATATTCCAAGCTGGAAATTTAAAAAAATTTCGTTGCTGAACATCCAAGTCATGTAGGCCGAGTTCCTCGATGAATTCCTTTATCCTCTCGGAAAAAGGACGGATGAAAGAAGGCCGAGCACTATACAATCTCCTTAAAGACGGGCTGATATTAATGTTATGTAATGGGTGAGAAGACAGTGATGACATTTTGAAATGAGAATAGAACTACAGTTTCAGGCTCCACGAAGCCAAAGGCAGCTGGTTACAGAGGAAGTAGAGACTCTGCACAGGTGACGTTCGAAACACACCACATTAGATTCTCAGAGCATTATGGTGGACTGGGTCAAGCTTCCGCAAGATAGTTTTGCAGGCAGATCCGTAGACGATATATCCGTAGTCGATCCGAGACAGAATCACCGACTGATACACTCGGAGTAAAGAAGTTCGATCCGCTCCCCAAGATGTGTTGGACAACACCTTCAAGATATTCAGGGATTTCTCACACGTCTTCCGCAGATGTATAATGTGCGGAAGGAAAGTGAGTTTGCGGTCGAAAATTACTCCGAGGAAGCGGACGTCAGGAACAAAATTGATGTATCACGGATGCGAATATCAGGATCGGGATGTATACCCCGTTTCTTACAAAAATGCACGCAACTACTCTTTCTGGGAGAAATATTATGCCCATTCGCGTCACACCAAGTAACCAGGTTATTAATTGCGGTCTGAAGTAGTCGCTCAATGATACGCATGGACGATCCTTCGCGGGAAATCTGCAGATCGTCCACGTATAATGAACCATGAACTGATGGTTGTAGATGAGAAAGAACGGGAGAAATTTGACAAATTAAAAGTGTGGGGCTCAGAATACTTCCTTGAGGAACTCCTTCAAATTGCGTAAAAGATGAAGATAAAACATGACCAACCCGTACTTTAAATGATCTGAAAGATAAAAACGTTTGAATAAAAAGAGGCAAATTGTCTCTCAGACCATAATCATATAGAGTGCTCAGAATCCCATAACGCCACGTACGGTCATATGCCTTTTCGATATCGAAGAAAATAGAAACCAAATGATTCCTCCGTACGAAAGCAGAACGAATCTGACTTTCGAGTAGAAGGATGTTATCTACTGTAAATCTTCCTTTACGGAAATCACTCTGAAACGTAGGAATGAATTGATCTTTTTCCATTTGTTATACGAGACGGGCATTGAAAATACGTTCTAGCTTCTTACAGAGGCAACTCATCAGAGCGATAGACCTATAGTGGAGAAAGTTCTTTGGATCCTTACCAGGCTTCAGAATATTAATAACGATTGCTTCCTGCCACTGGCTAGGAAACACATACTCCCTCCATATTCGGTTGAATAGGTAAAGGAGACTGACAATTGAATCCTCGCTCAAGTGACGAAGCATATCGTAAGTTATACCATCAGAGCCTGGACTGGTATTGTTAGCCAAGGACAGAGCCTTTCTCAATTCCCACATGTCAAAGTCACAGTTATAAGGGAGTGGTTGACGACACCTGAAGTTGATAGGTGTCTGCTAAGTACCATTCTTAGTCGCTAAAAATGTAGCGCTATATGAATTGTAGTTTGACACAATAGCAAAAGAGTGGCCAATGACATTGGCCACTTCGACAGGTGAAGAATGCACAGCATTTGCAGTTTCCAGTATCGGGATGGAAAATTCCCGATACAGGGAGTTTGCAGCTTTTACCTTTCTCCATAACTATTGACTTGTGGTAGACGATGTGATGGAAGAGACATACCTGATCCAAGATTCTCTATGATTATGTCGCCTTACTCTGCTAGCAATTGCCCTTTTAAAGGCTATGAGATTTTAAGTTGTATGATACCGTCTGAAGATACCCCACAATTTCCTTTGCTCCCGGTAGGATGTTTGACAATCCTTGTTCCACCATGGTTTACTCATCTTCCGCTTTGAAATTGTACTTTTCGGTATCGCTTCATCGGCAGAGTCCACGATAGAGGTAGTGACATTTCGGACAGAGCTATATACATCCTGATCTTGAACCATTGTAACGGTAATAACTGCTAGCCGTGTGAATAAATCCCAATCAGCCCGGTTGAAGCGGTAAGTGGGGGGACGTAATCGCACCCCACTACCATGAATCTGGGAGATCAGGAGAGGGAAATGATCACTATTATAGAGATCATTTAGAACCTCTAAATTCAGCGACGGTAGCAGAGTCGGTGAACAAATGGCTAGATCAAGGGAATGAAATGTCCTATTGGAAGCATGGAAATACGTCTTCTCGTCGGTGTTCAGCAGACAGAGACTGTGATCAAAGATAAATCGCTCGATCTGCCGACCGCGAGAATTTGTACCATCATACTGAGGGCTGTGTCCATTAAAGTCACCAAGCAGAAGGAAAGGAGTAGGTAACTGATCGACTAGGTGCTCAAATCCGTTTGTGACACATCTTCGATAGGTGGCAGGTAAATGCAGCAAACTGTGATTAATGTGCGGGTATGGATCCACGCAGCCACAGCCTGCAACGATGTGGTCAGTATAACGACGTTATGAGGACAGTTCTGGGATGCCAGGATTCAAACACATCCAGAAGAAGGTGATGTAACATCTACATCCTGTCGTACACAATGATATCCATGCACACGGGTTGTCATATTACTCTTCAGAAAAGTTTCCTGAAGAGCAACACAGACAAGTTGGTGCGTAGATAGTATGGATTTGAGATCCTCTCTGGGTCGTAAACCACGGAAGTTTCAGGAAACAAAAGCCATTAAATGGGCGCACTAGAAGATGAAGGTCCCGTTTCCAGGACCCTCATGGAGTCATAATCTTCGGCGATGGGTGTAACACCACCGCATCCAAGTCAATTACCCTTGTTTTTTTTGCGAGGAACGCTGTTCTTTGCAGCAAGTTTTAGTTTTTGCCTCTGCAAAGCTTTCGACCCGGCCAATGGCCTAGTCTGATTGTGGCGGCTGCCTACGTCATCTTTTGACATCATTTTTGACTGCGGAGCTGCAAGGAGAATTAAAGGACAAAAGCAGACGATCTTTTCTCCATTCGCTTATGTTTTAAATTTGTAAATGTTTAGTTTGAGTAAAATGAGCGGTTATCTGCCTCTCAAAAAGGACAAGAGTAATATCAAGAAAAAATCGTTTGCTTACATAATTATAAAAAGATTTGCTCCTGTGAGATTGGCAACAAATACATTATTTTTATGATGTGTTGTTCTATGATATTTAGAATTAGTCTACTGTTGTAATTATTGGAGATGTTTCTGTTTACATTAAAATAAGTGTTATTTAAAAGCTCCGACATTTGAAGTTTCTTTTACGTTTTCGGTGTGTCTAATTAATTTAATGTCTAAAGTGAAATGTTAATGAAACAGCTCTCAGGAACGACAGAGGAATTGCTTACATTCCGCACACCTTCTTAAAGGAAATTATGGGAAATTGAAGGTTATCAACATACTCCTTCCCCATATGATTAGCCTTTGCAGAGGAAGGAGTTCTAAGAATATTTATTTTTTTCTTTAAATGCGGATTCTTATCGGTAGATTTTGGAGACTTATTTTTTGGTTGCATTTTCTTAATGATAGAAACAAGTTCAGGAAATTGCGTTGATTTGGATATTTTAGTAGTCTCGGTTGCCGTAGCGTAGCTTTTCCCCTGTACTGGGGTACGGGAAGCTACTATCTGGCGAGCCTCGGTATAACATAAATTCTGCAGCGTCTTCACCGTAGATATCTCCTTTTCCTCGGTCCATTTAGGGCAAGAACGGGAGTATTATGCAGGGTGTTTTCCCTGACAATTGACGCACTTCTCTGCAGCGTTACAGGATGCACTATCGTGTCCTGTTGCTGTACAGCGAGCGCACGTCAATTGTCTCCTACACGCGTTCTTAGAATGGCCATATCGTTAGCAATTAAAACATCTCAGAGGGTTTGGAATATATGGTCGGACGGAGAGTCGGAGATATGCGGCCTGAACTGTCTGTGACAGGGTAGGAGTCGAAAAGGTCAAGATGAGGTGCTGGGCATTAAGCACCTTACCATCTCTCCTAATCGTAATCCTCCGGACACCACAAACCAGCTTTTCCTGCAGATTCTCCAAGATCTCTTCTTCCGACACGTTTTCCAATTCCCTTGAGGATACCACGCCACGAGAGTAATTCAGATTTCTATGCGGTGAAGCCGTTACAGAATAAGGTACTATTGTCTTCATTTTCATTATAAGGTGCGCTTGTTTAGAATTACTGACCAGAATTAATAGGTTACCAGAACGTAGTTTTTTGATATCCTGAATAGTTCCTACCATACCCCGAATTCCCTTTTGAATTAAAAAGGGCGATATGGTAGAAAAAGTATCAGTGTCTCTTTTTATTATGAAGAATCTGATGTTTGTATTTTTTGTAGATATGTCTGATATTTCCAAATTTTCATTACGCTCAACACGTTCAGCCCATGATTCATTATTAGATTTATTAGAGTTTTTAACAGCTTTGGAGCCAAAATGGAATTCTCTTTAGTTGTCACCATATTTGCCTTAGAAAAAAAAAATTCACGGAATGACTTCTAGTTCGATGGGGCCTCCGCCAGACCCCATCTCCCCACCCTTTCTTAACGCGGAAATGAGTAACCGACGGAGAGATTCGTTTCAGCCGGACAATAAGAACGGCCCCATTACGTGCCCAGGTAGAGGCATAGTCCAAGGCCGAAGCCAAGGAGGATTTCTTGTAATGGGCGGGAGGTCACACCATCCAGCCACACGCAACCAAGGCTCTCCCTCTGGGAACAGTTTATATGATGACGATCCGAAACTGTTACCGACGGCGCACGCAACTCCTCTCCTCGCACACCCTTCTCCAACCAGAGCCCGTTCCAAACATGCCCATGCGGTCTCCCACTAGGTACCTCCGCATGAGAGGTAGTAAGAACCCGTATTGCAAGAGCTAGGCACGCAGGAGATCGGCATTGATACTCCGTCGGCCTTTTAGCATTTTAGTAGAGACACCACATATATTTTTTTTTTTAATTTTTAAATATTCTTATTCATTTTTTTTATTTTTAATTTAAATTTAATTTTATTTAATTTTATTTTATTTATTTAGAAACACAAGAGTTAACACAAACATTGATAAGAAATAAATCTAGGTTAGAATAAACTGTTTTCCGCTTGATATCATAAAATATCAAGCAGAACCCCACCCCAAAGCAAAACACATGACAAAGAAAAAAAAGGAGGGGGAGATGAAGAGGGAAAAAAAGATCACTGAGGTACCTCGGGGTTGTGATGCCCGTACTCATCTGAAGAATATGAGCCCCCGGAGGGGTCAAAAGAGTTGAGAGTCTCTATTCTAGATCAGTAGACTTGAGCGAGAGAAGAGCCTAGTTATTAAGGAAATAATGAAAGTATCAGAAAGCCATTTAGGTGATATCTGCAAAACTTAAATCTACAGTGGATCCAAATTTTCGTTTCATTTTCATCTGTAGAGAAATAAGACTCTGCAAAAAAATACATCAAACATCAGCCACCCCCCCCCAAATAAACAAAACATCCAGAAATTAAATTAAGTAATTAAAATACCAAACAATGCAAAATAAATCATAAATTTAAAAAAAGCAAAAACGTGATATTTAATTCGTGTGATGACTTTATTTCCCTACAATATACTAAAAGGGGTGTACAAAATCCAATCCAATTTCATGTATAACGTTTATCGTTGATTTTTAATCTTTGTTTATAATTTTGATACAATCAAATTTCGAACGGCAGTTGTATCCATTTCGTGATTTAAATTTTTGATATTTTCACTATTTTACTTGCAATGCTCTCTCATTTCAAAATGTCATCAAGAATTCATTTTTTAGCAATTTAAAAAAAAAAATAAAAATCATTCTTATCTTAACTTGAAATCCCATAGCAAAACCCATTCTTAATATAGAGAATTTTCCTTACTTTCCCCCGAGGAATGTATGTCTGCCATATGTTGGAAAGTGATATAATTTAATTTCAAGTAATCGACATCCCTCAAGAATATAAGAGATTGTTGATTATTCGTTTTCCTTACAGTCGGAATGTCAGATACAGAAGTTGCATCAAAATGTGCTCTTTTAAAGAGAACAGAAAAAGCTACAAATGCAAAAACTCAATACCCAGGTGTGATGAAACTAAGTTTTCAATCCAAGAGTGGTTCAACCTTCCCAGTTTCCATTAACCCGAAAACAGTTTATATATACGGCATTAAAATTCAAATATAGTGATCACCTAAAAACTTAATAGGCTGATGTCGTATGATTTTTTCTAATATTTGTTTCGTTTTATTATTATCGCACAAAGTGAAACATGGACTATTGGCGACGGACCTCGTAATTTTGAACTTCAGTCAAGTGACGAGGACGATACAAGAGCTGACATCTCTCCCCCCTCCCTCTAACTTCCACTCTACGCCACGGGAGGGTTTTTGGGCCCCGGCAAATTTAACGCACATCGGCCCCGGTCACACGGTGAGTCTTCAGGGGCAACAGGCTCGAATCTACGACTCTACGAAAACCACCGACCTCGAGTCCGCTGAGTGTGTGTGTGGTTAACGCCTTAGACACAAATGTTCTTCTGTATTCTAATTCCCAATATGCGACTTAATAGGAATAAAGAGGAAAAAATAGTATTGGATATTATTCTGATAGTCCAAGCTTCATTCAGTTTCGAAGAAATTTCAGTCTATTTAATACTTACTCCCTTTTAGCGTTTACTACTACCGAAATCATAACATTCGAGATTTAATAATTATGTACAGGCATTACAAATTGTTCAACAAATCTGAATTTCATATAAAATTATATTTATACCAAAGGACGAATATAAAACTTAAACTTAAGGGGACTTAGTACCTTTGTACTTTCAAAAATTCAATTTTTCAAATTTGTTTTCAAAAAATAGTGTTGAATGTTAGGAGAATTTGAAAGCAAACCGCGTCAAAATCCGACAATTAATACGCCCTGTGCAACAAAAGAATGAAAATTTCTAAAGTGGCTTGTTCTATGTAAAGCAATGTAAACAAACCTCTTTTTCTCAGTTTGTTATTTTCACACTTTCCCACAGGATTAAAAAAAAATCTTTTGCATGTAGAACATTAGAATTTTACAAGAGTGTTGTACTTGTAGTTCTTTATTCTTCATAATTTTGTTAATAAGATGATTAGATTTTATTTTATAACATGATACATGAAAAAAAAAGTTACTAAATACAAATTTAAAAATTTTAATTTTTCAATTTTTTTAATGAAAGATAAATTTAAAATATGAGATTTACAGAATAAGGACATTATTTAGCTTTAATTTGGTGCAAGAATTTTGGTTCTACTGTACATCTTTCAAATGTTATCTTTTGGGTAACTTAAGATAAGCTAATTTACTTTTTAAATTTCTGTACGCATATTTCATGTTGTATGAGAAAATATATTAATTTAATAGCAAAACTTGACTCTATATTTTAAACTATATACTATATTACACAAACTGGCCAAGTTTCATATTGAAATGAGCAAAAATTGTTGATTTATAAAGAATCACAAAAAGTTTTTCAAAATATTCTACTTTTGATTTCGAACGGTACTAAGTCCCCTTAAATAGGCTACCCATATGTACGAAATAACAACGCTTAAAGTTTTGAATCTATTATTAAAATATTATTTAAAACAACATTTTTTAAAAATCTATTTTATACAAATAGTAGAAAGTTTATTTAAGCAGACTCAAAGTAGAGTATAATAAAATTCATTCCTCCAAACAGACTGCAACTTACTGTACACTTATCAAAAAAAAATATAAATATACTTACACTTTGAATAATAAAAATAAACATTTAAAAAAGGCAAAGAGGCTTTGTTACAAATTTTTTTATTTCGTTTTAAAAAAAACGCATTAGGCAAGAAGAAAACATATGCATCTCCACTTTCCAATTACAAATTTCCACAAAATAATAGTTATTATTCAACATTTATTTTCTGTATAATAAATGAATTGAATTTTTAACATTTAAAGCATTTGACTTCTTAAAAATGCTTATAATAAAACCGTTATATAAAATTAGCATGAAAAAGTAACTTTATCGAATAAGTTTTAATTATATTCGGTTTTCCAATTAGTCATAATCCTTAAATTTGGCAAAAAAATTTATTTTTAAAAGTCTTTGAAAGAGTTAAACAAAACAAACAATTTCAAAAAAGTATTTGAACAATTTTATTTTTCTCATTGATATGAAAAAATTTGCTGTTCGACTGTACTAAACAATTCCAAATGTAAATTTTCTTTAAAAAACATCCTATTAAGAAGAATACTATTTTCCACGGGTAAAATATTTTTAAAACTCGTCACAATAATAATATTGACATAAACAATACAATTTCCAGTTAAAAGGCATTCCTTAAGATGATAGTAACAAATAAAAATTGTACATATCTAACTAAAATACCATTTGAAAATAAAATTCTTATTAAATTTACTTCCATAGTATTATCAACAAGAAACCCTTAAAACCTAAATTTCTTTGACTATAAAATATTCAATAGCTCAATTTTTTTTTCTATAATACAGGTATATTTCACAAATAAAAAATATTCTGAGGTATTCTACAGATTTCAAAGTTTTTTTTTGTAAGGCTGCGTTTAATCATTTCTTAACTCAACAATGAGGTTAAATTCTTATTCTGTTATATATTTTCTCATAAAATGACCTTACTTTTACTGAAAAAGGCTATTGCCTCACATATATAAAATGACTTAAGCGAACAAAGTAATCATATTCATAACTATAATAAAAAGTTTAATACTAATATGTATAACAATTCCGATGTTTCATTTTTGATGAACGAACTGATTTTTTTAAACAACGATTTTACACATAACAAACGATCCTAGATATAAAATTCGGGAGATTATACAGCCCATAATAAAAAATAACAAAATTTTCATCTGTGAATTATGAAATCGAAAAGGCTTCTGGAATAACATAAACGCTTCTTACTATTTTAAAAATAAAATCTTCCGTTTCATGACTTTTTAAATTCTATTCATTTTATATTTTACGTCAAATGATATGTTGTAGAATTCACTTGTTTCTAGTTTTTTTTTTCTCGTGATTGCATTTCTGTTAATCTAACACATAATTGCATCTAAATGATTTCGTGTATATTTTTAAAAAATTATAGTATGTGTCTTCTATTTAAAATTACCTATAATTATTTTCTTTCGAAAAAAAAAGTATACTAATGTGAAGTTTTCTATGTCTTATGCATACTTAAGTGTTTATTAAGATCCCATTTATATCTAAATGTTCCGCTGCAAAAATCGCATGCGTACGGTTTTTCACCAGTATGAATAAGTAGATGATTTTTTAAGTTGTTCTTCTGTGCAAATGCTTTTTTACAAATATCACACACATAAGGCCTTTCATGTGTATGAATACGAACGTGATTTTTTAAATTTGATTTTTTTCTAAATGCTTTCTCGCAAATTTCGCATACATGAGGTTTATCTCGGTTAGTATGCATAATCTTATGGCTATTTAAGCCCCGTTTATCAGAAAATGCTTTGTTACAAAAATCGCACACATAAGGCTTTTCATTTGTATGAATACGTAAATGAACTCTTAAGTTCGAATTTAATGAAAATGTTTTGCTGCAAAATCCACACACATACGACCTTTCCCTGGTGTGCACGCGAAGGTGTCGTTTTAAAGAACTATTTAGAGAAAATTTCTTCTTACAAATTTCACAAGTAAATGTAATTTCTTTTGTATGAATATTTGAATGATTCTTAAGATGTCCCTTTCTTTTGAATGCTTTGTTACAAATCTTGCATACATGAGGCCGTTCGTGACTGTGAACTTTTGAATGTCTTAATAAAATGCGTTTTGTTTTCAATGCAGCGTTACAGATTTCACAATGGTAGAATTTTTTATCTTTCATCTCCTCCATTATGGAAAATGAAAAATATCTCTTACTCCGAGAGATCCACTTGTATATAGTTATTTATAAAAGGATGATCTCCTGAAATCTATATATTTTAATATTTGTATATGACAAAGTAATTTGCTCATGCAGATATAACTCGATACATTTTTAGATACCTTTCAAAAATGGGAGTACAAATTTTCTCGTCGAAATTAATGTTATTGAAATGTTGGTCTCAGAAAAATATACTTTTTAAACTATATTTTTTGTAATAAGTCTAATATCTCACAAACGATAAACACAATGAGAATATTCAATTTTTATGCTTTAAATGAATCAGAATATCTATAGTAAAACTGAATTATGTCCTGATATTACATATGAACATTCACAACTGGTCCATTTCAATTTCCGTGACGTAAAAGAATGTCGTAGAAAATGTAAAAATTTATCTGAAAACTAAATATTTGATTCATTCGCAATACTTATTAGCCTCAAATTATCGTAAAATGAAATGCATTCAATTATAGTTTAAACAAAATATTTTACATAATCTTTTCGAATACAAATAAGTGCGCTAGGCATAACATACCAAGAAAAGGCCAATATTTTTAACTCAGAGCTTCATTTTAAAACAACTATGTTTGAACAAAGTTTTTCTTATGTCCAACTGGGCACTTTTAAAAAACGTTGGTATATTTAATTGGTTGATTGATTATTTTAGTAATATTGATTATGTTACAAAAATGTTATAATCGATATTTTATTGTTTTATGTTTTAGAAAATCCTTTTGTTAGTTGTTTCTTCCTGACACAATCGTAGGCATTACATCTTGTAATTTTGAAATGCAATCAGTTTATTAAGGGGGGGATTCCATTGAGAGTTTCAGTTTATGCATACCAATGGAGCAATCGGAGCTCCAACGGATTTCACGTGCTTCAGCCGTCTCACGGATGTGTCTTTAAAGGAATCGAAAAAAAAAACAGATTGACAGAAATGTTGCCATCTACATGGTCGATGTCGTCACCACTTAGATACTGCAGTCACTCACGTTTTCTTATCCTTATTTTTATTTACAAAGCACATTCTGTTTCATGATCCTCTGACCTCCAGAGTGGCTACGATTGCCGAATGGTCATGATCTCATGGCTGGCGTGTTTTCCTTCGACATTTGTTTTGTTCCTGATACCGAGACCGCGGCAGCCTAGTGGTCATGTTGGCGGATTCCCACCTCCGGTTTTCGTCGAGTCGTTGGTTCGAGTCTTGATGCCATTAAAGACCCTCCGTGTAGTTGGGTTTGATGCACGTTAAATAGATTCAGGTTCAAAGTCCTTCTATTGGAGTGGTGTTGCTATCTCCGGTGTCGTCCTCGTCACTTGAGCGAGATTCAAACTTATGAAGTTCATCGCCAACAGCCCTAGTGTTACTTCTAAAGTGACGTTAATAAATTAAACTATTAAAAAAAACTTTATACACACTTTTTTTTATTTTTTTCGATATTACTTATTTTATTATTTATCTCTTACTCCCATTGTAAAAAATTACATTTAGTAGTGACACCACGGTAGCCTAGTGGTCGTGGTTGTTCACACGAGGACAACAATCTTCGTGGCTTCGAGCCTCGATGTCATTAAAGACCCACCATGTAGCCAGGGCTGATGCACGTTAAATCAGTCGGGGTCTAAAATCCTGTTGGCGAGGTATGGAAAATAGAAG
>BMAW01057278.1:0-31661 GCA_019974015.1 Nephila pilipes | reverse complement strand
AGTATTTCTTAGAACTACCTGTTCATTCAAATCAATCTCTTTGTTTAGAGCTGATTTTTCTATTTTGTCGTTTTATTATTTGTTTTATATGTCAACAGACAATAAACGGATGGCTAGGAAGTTAGTTGTCATTTTTGCTCATTTGGATCTAATTATGTGTATTATGAAGGATATTGTTTAGCTCTTAAATCCCAAACAAATTGGTGCTATCGTTTTCTTCTGTATGAATATTTTCATCATTAAATTCGAAACATTAGGGTCATTTAATTAAGTTTTTCTGTATTTCCATCAATCAGGGAAAAATTTCAAATTCTAATTCAAAGTTATAAATTCTGTTTGATTTATTATTTATTAATTTGCACTTCGAAGCAGCACTATGGCTATTGACCTTAGTAGTCTCGTAATTTTGATCAGTATTAAGGGCGACATTCAAGCTGATACCACTCTCAAAACTTCCGCACATTTACTAATGGGTGGACTTGGGTATCCGACAGATTTAGGGGATCAGTCCGTTATGGTGGGTTTCAGTAGCATCGGGACTCAGGTTCAGGATTCTGACAGAAACAGGCCGGCCTGACTCACGGGCTCACTAAATTCTGGCAAAAGAATTTACACTTCTATGTAAGCAATGACATAAAAGGTTTGAAATCTTGACTAAGATAAATGGTAATAATGTTTCCAAAACCTGTTAGTTAAATGGACTATTATGTGATTTTTCACAATAAATCTATCTTTAGTCAACAATTCTGAAAATTTTGAATCAACAAATTTCAAATATTTCATGTGATATTTAGGTACTTTGAAATTTATTACTTAATATTAACATTATAGTATGCAGGTGTGCTGTTTCATTGTATAAATTAAAGAATTAATTTTGTGTGATTATCTCTAGAGAATTAGGGATTATGAAATGTCTCTTCAGGTTCTGAGCTTGTTTATATCAGTTAATTGATATTTTGTAATCAGTAAGATTAATATTGTTTCTGTAAATTAATAATTCTAAAATTATATTGACAGTTTTGAAGATGATTAAAATAAATTTTCAAGTACTCTTTTAGTTGATAATTTGTATCTTAAGAACATGCAGGCCACAGTGAAATGAATAATTTTCGAAAAATCTACATTTTCAGTTTTCTTGAATAAAGCATTTATTTAGCTTTATAAAACTGTTTTATTTTGTTTCTACGTCGATACTTATAAGCCAAGATATTAAAGAGGTGGTAAGCTCAAAAACCGGATGTGGGTATTTGTGGAAGTCCTTGTTTAAACTACCTTTAAAAGATATCAAGTAATTAAAATACCATATTGTTTTAATATCTGATTTGAAAAGCATTGTGATACCCAATATTTAAAATAATTAAGGTAATACTGTGTCAGGCGACGTAGATTTAAAATCAACGTAATTGTTTATTACATAACGATTTGGTGACAGCTGTGCTTGTATTTTGTATAGTACCTTCTTTTATTTAATCACACAATTTTCTTTCTGGTATGATATTTTGCAATATAGACTTGAAAATAATGTATTCTCGTAAGTGATTCAAAATAAGTATAATATTGATTCCAGAGAATGAAAAATGAATATGGAATGTTTCATACAGTAGAAATAAAAGTGATGCACAAACCTTCAGATCTTACTTCAAAGTAGTGAAAAATATTGGCTTTAACTTGAGTTTTTCAGTGTATAAATTTCTTCATGTATACATATAATGTTTAAAGAAGTATTAATGTAATGCAGAATCTGTTTTTGGATTAATACTTAGACATTTCAGAATAAAACTGTAAACCTTCTTCTCTTTTACATTCATCTGATGTCATAATAATCCATTGTTTTGAGCGCTGAAGTCGTGGCAAGGATATTCTACAGCCAAAAACTTTTCATTCACCATCAATATAATGTTCCTTAAAGACATTTGTTTCTGAAAACTTTAGAAGTTACTGCTAGCTTCATGTGATATGTCTATTATAGATAGGCTTCTTTGAAGTGAGGTATGCAAATGATTCGAATTATCAATGTTGTGTCAGTTGTTTAGCCTCAGAGGATGTCTTGAACAGGTCCTTGTCTCTATTCATTCTAATCGTCAGGAAGGTATGAACAATTGAATTCATGTCAAATGCCTGTCTAACAGAACTTTGCGTTCAAAGTTAAACTACCCAGTCATAGCTGGCCTTGGGATCTATCTGTTACTGGAACCTGTGGCCTCCTCCTTTTTAGAACGTTCAGTTAAAATGATAAATTACAATATAGCTTTTTGGAGATGGTGACTCAAGCGGCTTGATCTGTGAAAATGTTTTATGGCCAAGAATGCCTGTTACAAAAATCTTAGATGTAGGACATATGCAAAACATTAATTGAACAAGATTAATTCAAATCAACACGAAAAGAGCCACAGGAGGACAGGAAAACCCAGCCAGATGCCTTGTCGATGGTGCAAAATTATTATGGCACTTCTCAGCCAAATGAATAATTAAAATTTATACAACTTGACCAATTGCAACATTTTTCCTGTTCAGTGTCTGGCTAGCCAATGCACAGCCAGTGCTGCCCTGGTAGACCAGGATAGCTAAGTTAAATATCAACAAGCTGTCCTCAATAAAACAAATCTACTGGGACAAATCTAAGGACTTCCACAGAAATCAGTTGCTGTCAAACCATCTTAAATTAATGGGCCAAAAGCCCTATTGGAAATGCTTGGAAAAACTCAAAATGCAAAATGGGTGTGAGATTTTGGAAATTCATCCAAGGTATCGCATTACATTACCAACACTGCAGTGGGAGGATGGTAAAGTTCGTTTTAATAAAGTTTCAAAGTTCATGGTCTGTATTGAGCATGCCTATTGGTGCATTACACATTAAAAGTTTGGGCAATTGATTCAGTCACAGAGATCTCAGCCTCCTTTCAGCAGTAAAGGACCCTTGAAAAATGAGTTCAGCCTAAGAAAAATAGTTAAAAGTAAGGCAAAGAAAGTGTCAGCTGTAAACTGATGAATTTAAACAAGTGATTATATAAATATGATAAATTATTTAAAGCCCATTTTTCTCATGATTTTTCCCATATTTTTAATTCCAAAATGATAACAAAGAATATTGCTGATAATTTCTTTGAAACTGACATTATCTTTCTCATGTGCCTGTTCTAAGGACGAAAATAAGTAATTGTAATGAGAGTATTTTAATTCCTTGGCCTATTAATATGGCGTTATGCAAAATGTGTGATTTCTTCAAACAAATCTTCATTGACATATACCAGAATTTTGTTTTAGTATTATAATATTTTAATTTATTAGTATGTAGGTTTATTTGATCACTAGTTACAATTCAGATATGATGACATAATGGCATTTTTGAAGCACAAATTTCTCTATAATTTTATGTTACATGAGCTAAAATGTTCATTTATCCTGGTTTAACCTTATATTTTAATTAGAATGAGTTAAAAGAGTTATAAATTTTCTAAACAAATAATCTTTTAAAAAGTGCTCAAGACGTTTCGGTAACAACGCTAAAATCATTATATCCAGCATTTAGATTTTAAATTCAATTTAAATCTTGGTTTTAATTGTTTTCCTTGCATATTTCTTAAAATATTCATTTACAATACATTTAGTTTATAATTTAAATAAAAATAAAGAAAAGATCTACAAATTATCAGAATTCCATTTTAGCACTTCATGGCCGATATATTACATAAAATTTAAATGTCTTTTAGGGTTTCAAGGTATTAAATCATTGCTTCCATCAATTCTATTTTGTCTTGTTAAAAGTGTTATGACCTTATGAACTTTGATTTAATTCAAATAAATTCTTAGAATGTGTTTTTATATTTTGTGTCTTTCTAATTTGAATTCAGTTATAAAGGGAATATGGATGGTTTCAATACCATATTTAAAATAATTATTCAGAGTTGAGTGAACATTGTGGCAAATATAATTACAACATTTAGCTTGAATCTGCAAGGTGAACTTCCTTTTTCATTTCTAATTCAGTGATGGAGGCTATTTTATCAGTTAATTAATACAAATTATATTCAACTAAATTTATTTAATTCATTTTTATTTTCGGACTAAAAATGCAGATAAAAAGAAACAATATTTGGACAACATTTTTAAATAAATTCTAAGTTTAAAGTCGATTATTATTCTTTCTATTAGTTTGGATAGTTCATGGTCTGATTATATTTTCATTAAGTATAATTTTCAACATATAATCTTGCCTTCTGAAACGTCTTATATGTCCCTAACCCTCTACATTTTAATGTTGATGGTTTAACTGATTTTGGTTTATTTTTGGGATACCATCACAATGTTCTTTTCTCTTTAGTCTCAATTCTATACTTTATCACATGAAAATGGTGAGATTTCACTTTTATTTTTCCTTCTTGGGTTATCTTACATGTGGCGTGTGATCTTAAGAATAAATTAACTTTGAAAGTCTTCTAATTATTCAAAATTGGTATAGGCGTGCAAAATCTTATGATTGCGGATGAATTCAAATGGGGTGTGGTTTATTTAATCACTGGAAGGTGTATATTTAACACGGAAAAATCAACATCGATTAACTTTGCTATCCAAGTGTAATTATGAAACCTATTATAATAGTATTAAAAGAGGAAATGTGATGTTTGAAATCTTCTATTTCAAGTTAGCATAGCAGATTCCCATCTCTTTCTATTTTTAGTGTTTTGCTTCTTATCTTCTTCATTAACATGTCATGGCCTCTTGTCGTGAATTGTAGGATGTGGTATTCGATCCAATTGCCTTTCTTCACAAACCTTCTCGCTGTTTGCAGGCAAGAAGAAAAGATAAATCATTTGATGTGACCCGACGTGAAACTTTTGGACAACTAGTATCACCAATACTCCCAGTCTGACTGGATTTTTATAGTCCCTTAGCCGCCACAAACCAATCTTACTTTACTGAATAGCTTTTCTACTAGAGAAAGATCGCTCTGATAATGGAATTGTATCATTAGTGCAGCCATTTGGTTTCCGAAAACTTTTCCCACTTCTTGTGTTCTAATCACAATGAGCGGTCACTGCTTTCTCGTCCCTTCAGCTGAGTGCTGCTACCGGTGGCTCTGTCTTCCGAGTTGCAAAAACTTTTTTCGTGTTTCTTTGGATGTTGTATGGGGATTTCTAACAAAAGTTGCTTTATATCAGTGCGATGAGTGATTGTTCCTCAGAAAGTTACTGATATGATAGGAATGTTAATGTCATACTGTATAATTGATTTCATTTGAGATCTTGTGATGAGAAAGCAATATGGAACATAAACTTAAAAATATTAATGATTTAATTACTTATTTAGTAACTTTAGGCAATATGATGCATAGATGATGATTTGAAATCTTTGAAATTACACATCATTAGACTAATAATATAAGAAAAAGGTATATGTTGTGATATTACGTCAGGAACTTATGCCTCGTGCAGTCATTGGGAATATTCGTGATAAATCATGAATGTTACATTAGTTAAATCTGAAATGCACAGCAAAAACAATTAAATTTATAATAAAAGTACATATTTTCTTTATTATAGCCATGTGTATTATATAATTTATGTATTGGAATGGTTATTAAATAGCAACAGCCTTTACTTTATCTTTGGAGTTCTTTATAAATTAAATGATTTTTTACAAAGCATTTTTAGATGTATTACCTCATTATACTGAAACAATATACATATTCAATTTTCATGATACAACCAACATTTTTATATATTTGCAGAAATAATAATTTAACATGAATTTAATTAACCAGGCTATTTAGTGAAGTTATCGAAATTATCCTAATGTTTAATCAAAATTTAATAATTAACTTATTCTATTATTATAATTAGACTCTTATATACATATTATTATGTATATCTTACGTGATAATATTGTTAGTAATTTTTTAAAATATTGCTATTCTGTAGTTCTTACAAGTGGATATTTATAATATTAATATATTTTCATATAAATAAATTTGCTATTAACTGTTATCATGTTTTTAATTGTTGCCTTGTGACCAATTGAAACTTATTCTGCTGTTGATGGTTATGTATTTCACTGCTACTATAGCTATTTGTTAATACTTAGAAAATATATTGCAATTTTTTTAGCTCATCACTATTGATATCGTCCTTTACTATTTTTTTATCTTATTATATTCATTTTCTGATAAAAGAAAAGAATGAACTTTATTTTTTAACAATATTAAACTATATATGTCAACTTCGAGTTATTTGTTTTCTTAAATGAACAAGTATAAATTAACAGAGGTATGATGCAACGTATAAAAGAATTTTTAAACAAATATTTTAACATTTTAGACATTGACAAATTGAAGGATTATTGCATTCTTGCCAAATATTAGTACGTTCTTGCCAAAAATTAGTAAATTCTTTTAGTAATATGAAAACAAATTTTGGAGCACTTTTAGTTATAAGCAGTTTAAAAAAATTAAATTTAAAAGCAACAATTTCGTGGTTTCTAAATAGAAAATTTTTAATTAAAAACTTTACAGTTAAGCACGCAGAAATTTATTTATGTTAACTCTTCTATTTAAAATAGAAAAAATTACTTTTTACAAAATATTTCTACAAAATAAATAGAAAATCAGATTATAAGAAAATCTTAAATTTATGTAACACAGATATATTTAAATACTCTTCATATTGATATGACAAGACTAGAAAATACTTTTCTAGAAATTTGAATTTTTTCTTATTTTTATATTAGACAGATTAATAGCTTTTAGGAATTACTTTTAATTAATAAAGCATTATAAGGTATATAGACGTTTGTTTTCCTTGATAAGGTTTTCGATATTTTCCAGAAATTAAAAATAAAAAAATGGAAATTTTAAATACTCATTCTTTTAAAATAAAACACATGAAACTCATTTTTAAGTGTAATCTACTATATAAATGATAAAAAAAATGAATAATCTGGTTTTCAAGCCCGTTAAAAGAAAATAAATGTACTATCATTCAACACAATTGAATGATATAAAGATAAATGAAAAATTTGTAATTGAGTTTCCCCAATGAAAATTACAACATGCGGAACTAAATAAATTCCTTAAAGTAAATAAAGCACACCAGGAAAAGATAATTTAAGATATTTGAAACTCACTGTTTCGAAAGCCAAATTGTTCGATAAAAGCTTTGCATATGGTTCCATTATTAGTGTTGTTTGAGAAATCCATAGGTATTATAAGAACCTACATTTCTAAGTTATTAGTAAATTATTTAGTTTATTATGATAATATTTAATTAATTTTATTCAATTGTCTTCTGCTAGACAGTAAAAATTTTAGTATATTTTATTTCTTTTCTTTTTTTATGAATTTTTTTTCTTTTTGTTTGCTGAAAAGAAGTATTAAATGAAGTATTTTAATCATTGAAACATTATTCAAACAGTATTAAATATTAAATGTTTCTAAAATCTTCTATTCGGATTTTTGGTCTATTGAACTTTAATTTTTTATGTCGCACACAATTATTAAAGTAATTTTAAATGTAATATGGCAAAAAGTTTTATATTTTTTGTTTATTACATTTATGTGAAAATAGTGCTAAAGAAATACAAATATGAGTTTAAAGATCCATAACGTTGATTTTGAATCAATTTTTATACTTGAAGTTTCAAGATATATCACTAAAAGCTTGAAAACTTGGCTTCTTACCTGCGTAGATGCGTAAAAGTAACAAAAATATTTTAATACCATTCATCAAAAATGTTGCGTGGCCTAGTGGTTAAGGCATCAGACTCAAAACCGGCGGTTTTCGTTGAGTTGAGAGTTCGAGCCTTGAAGCCACTTTTAACCCATCGTGTAGCTGAGGCTGACGCACTTTAAATATGTGGGTGCCCAAAGTCCTCCTTTAGGCGTGTTGTGGAAGTTAGGAGAGAGGGGTGCTAGAGCTCAGATGTCGTCCTCATCACTTGACCGAGTTTCAAAATTACGATGTCCAATTGCCCTCGTGCTAATAAAATCAAAATAAACCAGAAATGTCGCAAATGTGTGCAACCTAGATTTATTGATTTGGTTAGAATTTACTTTTTTCTTAATATTAAAAATATGAATTTAAATTTAAATATATCATAAAATTGAATATTTTTTGAAAGTGTTGTGTATGAAATACTTAGAAATCTAAACTTGCTTTTAAATGTTTTATTGAGACAGAATTAACTAAATTAAAAATCTGGTAATCCTCCTTAAAATCTTTAAATAATGAAAACTTTAAAAGTTCTGAACTTCGGGTAACAAGGTTTCATAACTAATTTTTAAATACAGCACACATACATTGATTATGACAGTAAAATAAATTATTTGATTAAAAAGTTTATGGTTCTTTTCAGCATTTTAAGGATTCATTTTTTATTTAGAAATGATTCTCTTATTGAATCTCTTATTTTAATAAAGTAAAATAAGTATGCTAAGAACCGGAATGTATGATGATGTATTCTTTATACTAACTGAGAATCTTAGAACTCTATAAAAAATCGAATAATACACTGTGAGATGTTATACTACTTTAAAATTCTAATTAATTTGCATTAAGAAATGGAGTAAAATTCGTTTTAGAAATATTCTGTTGTTTTGGTATGAAATACGTTTAGAAATATGATAAAACATTTTAAATGTTTGGTGCTTATTTCAATTTTGATGTGAAATTTTGTATGATTATAAATATTGTTTAACATTTGAATTTCAGATATTATAACTACCTTACCGTATTCACACTATGCCTTCTATAACAACTGGATAATCTTAAATGCAAAAGTAAAATTTAATGTGACCTAAAATTAAAATTTAATATGACTTAAAAATAAATTTTTATCGGCAAAATACTCATTAAAATTAATTTCTTATCCCTTATTTAATTGAAAATATTATCAATATTCTCAATTAATGCACCAAAATATTTAATACACAATTTTCCAAGTCTCCAAGAAGTTTTCCTCTTTAAATAACAGTTAGCCAGTTACAAATAAATGAATTTGAAATTCCCTTACAATAATTTCATTTTCATTTAATATTATATTTATTTGGTATATGTTTTTTCCCATTTCTTAAATGCAGAAAAAAAAAGCAGTAAATAATTCAATTTATTTTTTCTTAATAATTTTCAAGAAAATAGTTTACAAATTATTTATATATTATACTTGGAAAATGAATGCAACACTTTATTTTATTTTCCTTCCCCTATTTTACCTGTTATAACGGACAGATTTAATATAAAAAAAAACATAGGGATTTTGTTACGCACCAAAAGTCTTGAATTAGTCAGAAAAATGTAAACTCAGTTTTTATAATTGAAAAAAAGGCTTCGTATTTTAACTTTATGAATGAGTTAAAAGAAACAAATTATGGAATATTTATTTCAATCTAAAATAAATTTTGAATTCTCGGTGCAGCCTAGGAGAGAGATAAAATCTCTTATGATTTCAAACATTTATAAAACGAGCACATCATGTTCGTACTTATTTTTATAATATTTATTAATACAAAATTTTTAAAAAAAATGATGAATTTATATTGAATTTTTGTTCTGGCTGAAAAGCATTTGTTAATTATTATACAAAAAAGAAATCTAAATTTTTATCACCAAATTTAAAAAGTAATGTCAGGATTTATTTAATGCATATTTTAATACTTATAACATTTAACTTTCTTTTCAATCAATAGTTCTAATGATACTCAGATGAGCTATTTATTGTACTCAAAGCCTTTTGTTGCTTGTTCTCAAACCGCTAGAATGCGCGTTGGGTCAAACAGGCCCTCGAGCATATATAATCGAATGCGAAATCACCTGTTAGACCCAACGTGCACTCTCGCGCTTAGGGTTTGTTGTGAATAATACTTGTGTGAGAATTTAAAAATACATAATTGTAAAAGTTATAAAATTGAAAATAAACGGCTAGAAGCTTTACTTAAATAACCTTAAAAAGTTATATAGTCTTGGTTAATACATCTCAATGGATGAAAAATTAGAACCTTTTACAGGTTTACATCCAATAAACCGGCAAACTATGGCATTAAAATTTTTGTTCTTGAAGATTCATGAACTTTTATATGTATTTTTTTGAAACATATGCAGGATTGCAACCTGAAGGTCCCTATAAATTAGAAAACTGCAAGGATAAAGTTGTTATGAGACTGTTATCCAAGTATTTGCAATACAGAAAGAAACCTCACTGTTGAAAATGGTACACAAGTGTCGATGTCGCTAAGGAACTTCTAATTAAAAAAAATTACTCTTTTTGGGACAATAACAAAAAACAAAAGAAAAATACCAAAGTATTTTACTAGTTCAAAAGGAAAGGAATTGCTTTCAACTTTATTCGGATTTCAGAAATATATGACTTAAGTGTCATATACGAAAAAGTATTAATATGTGCTTTTATTATCAACTATGATAATGCTGATGTGTGTGTGTTTATGTGTGTGTGTGTGTGTATTAATAGAATGCCTACGTGAGGACTTCCGATTGAGAAAGCAATTGCTTTGTTTGGAGTTCCTTCCAATGGATAGGAGTTTTCTTCAGAAACAAATGATGAAGGACATATTATTATTGTCGTACAATAAAAAAAATATGCATTATTTTAAATAAAACTGTGTATGTAATTCAACTAAATTTTGTTTACTAAGTTTATTAAATAGTTTTGTTATTATTATGAAAACTAATGTGTATAAAAAAAGTTATATTTTAAGTAATTCATATATTTTTATGGAGGCTATCGCTCTGGAGAGATAAAAATAAAACATCATAAAGTTATAATCTTTCAAAAGTGCTTTTAATCCTAATACTTAACAAATTGGCTAAAATAATATAAATTTTTATGAAAGTATTTATTATATCTTCGAAGGATTACTAAACATGAGTGTACAAATAAGATGTCTTACAGAAGCACTGGTATATAATATATACGGAGTCTTAAAAATCAGGAAATAAAAAAAAAATTAATTTTACCGCATGATGTTGTATTCTTTCAACACACTCAATGCATATCAAATGAATTTTAGTATAAATTTATTGGTTTTATTTTAAGCCACTCCAAGGGTTAAATGTACAATTAATTATTCATAAAAATTATAATATGAAAGAATATGTTCCCTATGATAAAATGAAATATTTAATTTAAGTTGTACTTATAATAATTATACTTTGCATATTGATAGAAATTTTAACAAACTAAACGTATTCCATAAAGAGAGCCAAATAATAGCTTGTTGAACATTTTCTTGCATTGATATTAACTTAATTATATTGATAAAGGTTACTTTATTATTTGTATTTATGGAGATAATTATCAAATGACATCTGAAATCAAAATTAATTTATCTTTTTATTCTATTTATATTCAAATCAAATTCAAACTAATAAAGACATATTTGACACTGAATATTTAGACATGCATTTGAAAATTATAAATATTAAGCTTTTCAGTATTATTTATGACAAGAGTTATCGCTTTGATTTCCCATTAAAAAGAATCCTTTATGGAAGAGCTATTTACATATTTGTATCATTACATACGTTATGTTTAATTATATAGTTAGAAATAATATTTTAATGAAAACCGAAAATTGTAAATAAATAACGAAATACACAATTTGAATTCAAATGCTAAATCCGAAATGTTTGTAATAGATATCATCAATTATGAAACTGAAAAGAGAGAAATGTTTATATAACAGAAAAGTAATATTTAGTTCTTTTTTAAGAAATGGAAATAATCTAATAATGATTCAAATTTTATACATTTGTTAAAAAGATGTGATTACTTACAGAGATGAAATATTCATTCTAATCTTTAAAATTTGATTTTGTGAAACTATTGCAGTGATACTCGTTTTCAAGCAATGGTGCAAGAGCAAGATTTAGCTATTGCGCCATAAACCTGTATTCATTCACTTTCCGCATCTTATCAAGATATGTATGAACTGAAGTGAATGCAGTTCAAGCAAAATGTGCATGAACTGAAGGGAGATGCATCTTCTTCATGTATATATGCCTTTCGCAAAGCTGTACATTGGAGATAAATTTTCATCTTCCTGTTGTCTGGGTTTGCATCCTATTGTCTGCATTCATAGTCAATTTAAGTTAATATTTAATTTTAATATTTTTATTGTTCCAGTTATAGTTCTTAATACAAACTTCCATTCTTAGACAATAAAGTTCTTTATCTCAAATTGACAATTCTCTAGTAGAGATTTAATTCCGTAGTCTTGATTTGACTTTAATTCTACGCAACAAACTTTTTTTCTAAAGCATTCAATAAAGAAACGAAGCAATTAAAGTAAAACTTAAGTGGAGTGATTATTTTATGTTTATCAATCAAAACCTTTTGTAACAATCAACAACCAAATAACTTACGATTGTTTATATTTTTATGCATGTTAATATGCAGATTGTGTTTCATTGAAGCAAACAATTTACACTATCATTTGCTATTATTTTCAGGTGGATGAAATATTTTTGCTAACAATAGAATTAAATGTTTCATTTAAACTACAATACAATGAAATATGACATACAAAGATGAAAGGACGAAAAAAATATTAGATTTTATTATTAAAAACAGTGTTACATACTTATTTTAAATTCTTCTTTTAATAATAATAAAGAGTCATTCATTTCTGAAAAACTAATTGCAAACATATAAGTACTATTTCATTATACCAATGAAATATAAGAAACAGCTTTGTTATGTTTGGATTTTAAATTTTTACAGGAGAAAAAGAAAATCACATTTTTTTCATTTAGATACACTTGTAAAAATAACAATCTATTTATATATTTAGTTTGAATTTTTTGACAAATGTCTACATTTCCTTTAATCGCTTTACTTACAAAATAAAGTGGGATATTAAATGCTAAAATTATTTAATCTAAGTCTTGTATATGTGCTTCACTAATAAATATTTCTGTTCAAAATAAAAAAAAATGTCTTCAGTTAAAAATAATTTATTTACATTTAACTTCAACTGTTAAAAAAAGGAATAGAAATTCATATTCAAACAAATTTTGATTAAATTATAAATCTGAAACACTTGCAAATATTTTCACATTAGCTTAAACTAATTATCTACTGCAAATGGAATACTTGTTTAAAATTGAATATTGAAGGTTATCAAAAAAATGTAGTTTTAAAATATCTTCATTGGGAAAAGTTAATGTTAAATTATGTTGAGTGGTATATTTTGACGTGCAAAACTCCAACACATCTCATAAAATATTAATATGATTAAGAATAACATTTACTTTTTTACCTGACTTTTAAAATATCTTGGGCTTTCATGTACTGTTAAATATTTGATCTCAAGCCATACATAAAATGAAAATGATTATTCACTCCCCTTCTTCTTTTTTATCGATGTTAATCAAGTTGATAAGTTATAAAAAAGGTGATTTTGTACAGCTTTAGAAGAAAATGTAAAGAGGAAGAATATTATTTTCTATCATCTTGAATAAATAAAAAACTGGTGAATGTAAATATCCCCTGAAACATCCCTGATTCTGGATTTATCATAATCATCGTCATCTCTATTTTAGGTATGTTGGAATGGAGCTTCAAATGTACGCAACTTAGAATTAATGAAAGCAAAACAGTAGTAATTTATTCTAATGTTTTATTTCAAATATCATGTAATATTTGTAAATCCATGAAGGTTTTTTAGAAATCCTTGATATTTCTACGTTATAATTAGATTACATACTCTAATAACTATACAGCTTTTTAGTACTGAAACTTTTTAATCATAAAGTATTTCGATTTCTATCTTTCAGAAATATTCAATTCCTTGTCCAAAAAACGTAATTGTTAAAAATGAAATGTATATATTATATTTTAAAAATCTGCAAGATTAATTATGATGCAACTTAAAATGTAAAAATGTCAGAAAACATCTTTTACTTGAATTTTCCTGTATAAATGTTACATTGTATTTTAAAATTTATATCATCATTAATATTAATTTATTAAAATATATTATCACACATCTCAATTAGAAAAAAAAGCTAAACATTTTCTCCTTCAATGGTTATGAAAAAATTACAAAATGTTTTTCATTTTCAATACAACATAAAATGTTTAGAATCCTGTTTTATTCTAAAAGAGTAACTTAATTTGTTGAAATAGGGATATCTAATAATAATGCATTTTAATACGATCTTAAAAGTCAGTGATTTTTAAAATAAGGATTACGAGGTTATATTTTTGAACTGAAATTTGTATGTGTTTTGTAAACATAAGCAGCAATTTGCATTTAATGGATTTAGACACTAAGTTTTGGGACTGAAGTCATAAAAACTTTTTATTCATTATATCCGTTTGGTTTGGTTTGGTTTTATTAACGTCGCACTAGAAGCAACTCTAGAGCTATGGGAGACGGACCTCGTAATTTTGAGCCTCGGTCAAGTGACGAGGAGACATCTGAGCTTGCAATCTCCTCTCCTGATTTCCACACCTCGCCAACGGGAGGACTTTGTTCCCCGACAGATTTAACGTGCATCAACCTTGGCTACACGGATGAACTTAAGTGGCATCAAGGCTCGAACCCATGACTTAACGAAATCCACCGGCCTCGAGTCCGATCGACTATGCTCTTTCTGCTTCAATATATCACTTCAAGCACTTTTTTCAGTTTTTGTATGTACCCATCCCTTAAGCAGCTGTGAGTCCTATCAGCATTCCGTCGACGACTCATAAATCGCATTAATCATCCCGAAAAGTCATCCAAAGTAACAGGAAAAAGTTGATGGGACTGCAGTGTGGTTGGAGAGGCATTGTGATGTTGCACTTGGCCAGTACTTACAACCCAATTACCAGCGTGTCACCTCGCGTATTGTTGTGATTAAGCATCTAGATCAAACGATTTACTTTCGGATGCGATGGACCTTAATCATCAAATGTTTGAGCAGTTTTGTGTTAATTTACTGTTTCTGTTGTAAGCTCAAGCTCCTTTTGTACCTCAACTTTTGCGTCAAAGAAGTGAATGAGTATAGAAATCCCTCTAATTTGTTTATGTGAGCGTCTTTTGGTCGAGAACATACGATTATATACATCTCCTCACTTGCTTTTTATCTCTGAATTGCACTCAAAATTAATGTTTATCATCGGTTATCACTGTGTACAAAATATTTATATCGCTCTTCAAAGGTTTTAATAGTTAGTAACAAATAGTCACACAATGCCTCTTCTGTTATATCTTCGGCACAAACTATACGCATATCCTCTGAATTTTGCAGATCATTAGCCACGGTTGAATGTAGAGCTGATTTGATTAACTTCTGTATTAACACACAAACTCTTTACCGGTGATCACAGCTCTCAAAATCTAGAAATATGGTCCCATGTTTATCAGTTCTGTTATATGTCAGATGTCCAGCTCATTGTTCGTCTTTCACTCCTTCCCTGCCATCTTCGAATTTATTAAGCCTCTAAAAATTATATGAATTGGACATGACTATGACCTGATAAGACTCATGTAATAATATCCAATGTCACTGTTACGTATTACTTAAATTAGTTCCTCTGTTTTATGCTGATTTTTTTTATCAATGTAAGCACAAAACAAATTTTCACATTAGGGGAAATCTACACAATACAATATATAGAAGGTTACTGGAAGATAACCCTTACCTTACATCACCTTCCCCGCCACTTCCTTTTTCTAGGCGTTCCCATTGTTAGAAAAAATCACTCGCTATACATATTGGACAAACACTGTATGCTGATGGATGATTGGAAATATTATTTATGCTTGCTAAAAAGAAAAACAAATCATTAATTAAAACAAAATGATGTAGAAAAAACTCATCAAAAATTAAACCTATATTTATTTTACGTAGCTAAATGAAAGAAAATGCTTCTAATTCCTACAATTATATAAAAATATGATAGCAAAGTTCTAAAATTTCAAATTTGAAATATAAATTGCTCTAAGATACAGTTTTGTAAGACATGCCGGATTTAATTGCGTTTTATGTAAATATTAATAAGCATGGGTTTATTTTGTGTGTAATTTTAATGAAAATGTTATCATATATCGTTATTCATACATACAAGACATCATTTTTAAAAACTAATACTAAAATTATTTCAGTATAACTAAATATATTACAATATGACGTTGCTCGTAAATAAGATTTATCACACTCTCATTTTGTAGTATATTTAATTCTACTCCTTCTTTTTACTCCACTGACAAATTATCTACATCAACCTTACAGGGTGAAATAGATGAAGAGTATTCTACGTAAATAAAAAATAATTTTTATGAAGTTTCTTTCCTCAAAAAAAAATTATCTAGTCATGAAAAACAGCCAGGACTAGAGAAACAAAAATAAAGTTATTATCATGAAGGAAAAAACAACATTAGTCTGCATATTTAATACAAAAAATGAGATAAAAATGAGTAAATGAGACCACAAAAATGATGAGAAAAACAGGTTAATTTTTGTTTTTCCATTAAGATTTAGGAAATCTACTAAATGTATGCGTTTCATATCTAAAAAAAATTTCACTTTTAAAGTGAATAGAAAATTTATGGCATTTCCGTGACTTTCATTTTGTTTCGTTTCCATAAGGAACAAAATGTTACATTATAATTTAATTGCAGTGGTGAAGTTTCTTACAAAAATTACTTTCAGAACACATTTTCTTTCTCCACTACATACTTTTCTAAAGAATCGTAAACAGAAAAACTTGTTATTTTTTATCTTTTAATTTCTGAAAATGGAAGTATAACCACTGCACTCTTCAAAAATATTTTTTACAGAAATATTTTAGATGTCAGAAAGACTGTTGGATTTTAAGAGTTGTTTCGAATGGAATTTAAATAATTTAGAATTTAATCTCATTATTATATTGACTTTCCTTTGGAATTTTTAGTTATGATATAGCTATTTCTTGCAATTCCCATGGGAATTAGAGAGCGATCTTCCACGATTTAAACTTAATTAAAATTGAATTTATCTTAAATTTTAATATTTAAACCAGTCCATGATTTAATTTTTGGATTACAAAAGTTCCCTAAGGGCATTGAAACAATATCAGGAGAAATTTACTATGAAATATTTTTGAAAATTATAATTACTTTTTATGAATGCAAGCACAAATCGGGGAAAAAAAGCTTTTGGTTAAAATGTTTTATGAAATATTTCTGAAAATTAATTTTGTCACTGAGGAAACCAAGCATCAAACATATACGCAAAGACACAATAAAGTTTTGAAAATTGATCAAGTGACCTTTTTGTCAATGACTAAAACAGTAATCAATTGGTGATTAAGAAAATTCAACTGATTTTGAAAATCTTTCACTCTTAAATTTTTAACATCAATTTTTTCACTTAACGTCTAATCATTTTCAAACCTACATATAAATTGTTATAACTACTTCTTTTAATAAACTTCCAGGCAAGCGCAGAAACCTAAGTCATGCCATTTCATTCAATACAATAGATCAGAGGTCAGTGCCTAACCAAACTAAGGACTCAAGCAAGCTTCGTTGTATTCATCTCATATTTGAAAAAAAAAATTCTAAACACAAAATACCTAAGTGAAATAGACATAATTACATCTTGTCAAAGGAATATCCACCTCTTAGCTTTCCTCCATGGCATAACGTTTTATGTAATAGCTGAATCTTAAAACTATCTTAAATTAGTTAAGTAAAAGATAATTTCAAGTTCAAAGTTTTGAAATTTTTATGTCATTTTAATTTCTTTATTAAATATGAAGCTTTAATTTCTATAGTAATTTCCTCGATTCTTTGATACATTAAAATATTAGTTTTTTTTTCTTTTCTCTGTAAAAAAATAAAAGAAAAAATTCAATAATAATAATAATAATTAACGCATGTTTAAAATGGAGATTAAAAATATTCACTATAATTTAATGGACCTATAAAAGTAATTATACCTAAACTACTTCCATGTTTTAAATTATAATCGATACAATGGATAAGAAATATATTTAGACAGAAACAACAAATGCATTTAATGTTTAACTGAAACAAAAATAAAATGTATCATTCACAGAATTTTTATAGATGGTTATTAAGATACAACAATATGTGGTAAACACAATATTTAAGATAAATGTAATCATTTAATAGCTAAGGATATTTTAACCAACAATTAGATTCGTTTTTGTTCAGTCATTTTGAAAGCAAAATCACTGACATATAAGAAAATTTAATGAAAAATATAGCATAAAATTTATTTCCTGTAATATCATATTGATTATGCTCATGATACATTAAGAGTACAAACTTATGTATTTTCAGAGATATCTTTCATAAACAGAATCAATATTAAGAGCATTGTAATATAAACACAATGATACACTATTATTGTATCGTTAAGAGATATACTGTAATATTATAGAAAAGAAATACATATAACGAGTTCTTTTGAAGCAGAAAGATTATTAAAACTTTTATTTCTTTTATTTAAATTTCAATAATGACTCGTTATTTAACTAATATTGATATGAGAATTCTTTTGGAAGATTTTCTCAATAAAATAAATGTCTTAAGGCCGGTGTGTATATAGGCATACATAACTGAGGACAACTATTATTCTTGGTTAGGGGAATAAGAAGTGTGCAGTCATAATTGGAAAAATTCCTTGCGTCTTATAGGAAATCGATACTTTCTTTGAAATATTAGAAATTTTAACTAAATTAAATTTTAATGAGCAAATCAAAAATTTGAAATACAGTTCATCGTATTATCGCTTAGAATAAAATCATTTAAGGAATGCTGATAGTAAAACCCAGCTTTTAAAAAGAATTCATAAAACACAAGACTGTATTTTTCGATTGATAGAACTAATAGCTTTCTATAATTAAATAATTAAAAAGAAATTTATTACAATGTAATTAATAATTATATCCCTTGAGAAAACTTTATAATTAATTCAGAAAAGTTATAATAAGCATTTAAAATCAAACAGTTGTAAATTAATAAAATAATGTTTGAGATGTATTTCTCTACATTTTAGAGGTATTATGGAATGTCTTTGCTTTAATAACTTCTCTTTGTTTATAATGGAATCTTGTAATATATTATATTACAAAAAAGAAGGTTAAACTTCTACATATCAAAGTCTTATTTAAATTTTATCTTAATATCTTATAAATAAAATCACATTCTTACATACTAATAGACAATTATGTGATTGCCCTATGAGTTTGTTAAAGATGTTAAAAATTTAAAACCTAATATATATTAATAATAAAATTCGATGAAGTTAAAAATAGGTGATATATATATATATATATATATATATAATAGAAATTCATTACTAGGTTGTGTATTTTATTTATATGGGTAATATTTTGAAACTCATTATGTGTGTGTGTGCTTACTTCTTTTTTCCAAAAAATTTTATATAATATTTTATGTACGAACAATAATATAAATTTACGCACTTTCTCTTTTCCTAGCAATACAAATTTGACTAATTATTTTTTATGTGACTTAATAAATTATGAATAAAAATTTACAAATTTAATAAAAATTATTTCACTATTATTAAAATATTCGTTCAAATTAATAAGGTATATTGTGCTATGACATTTGCAAAATTACAATTCTGATAATGACTTTCATATCGAAAAATTTTTTAAATTCGGTTGAAATTGGTAGTAATTGGTAGGATGAATGAAAAAAGAAATTTTACCGGAGAAATTATTTAGAGAAGTCCTTTTAATTGACCGAAGATATTTAACAGAAATTTATTTCAAATAATATTTAACATTACCTGATAGAAACCATTTTACTATTATAGCTGCTTTATATGGAGGAATATAGAATGCTCCTTTAATTTCAAATTATATTATTATCTTAATAACTACTTTAAATTAAATCATTATTATGTATCACACAAGTGATATATAGCTAGATATATCCACGTATTCTAAGTAGGTATTAATCCAAATAAATAGTGAATGAGTATCCACCAAACATGCCTACCATTTTTGCAAGCATCTTGTGACATTGGGCTATTCGTGGTTTCTCTTCACTAACCTTGGGAACTTTTAATTGAGATTGATTGCTTTGGCTAAACAACCTTTGCCCAACAAAAATGAAACGTGATACGTAAAGTTATTATGTAAAGCAGTTAGAAATGAAGTGAAGTGGTTGAGTTAGGAAATATATAAACTCCGACTGAAAGTAGCAAGGGTGGCTGAATGAGTGGCTGAAAGAGAGGTTGAAGGAGTAGAGAGGTTGAAAGAGAGAGGCTGTAGGAGAAGTAAAGCGGAAGTGATAGATAAGAGGAAGGAGGAATTAAAGATTGAAATAGAGGGTTCGAGTAAAGATTGTTGCTAGAAATATATTTCCTTCTGTTTTCAACAGTTGATCCAGAGTCTGAGTTGTAGTCGAGGAAGGATTAGTGGTAAGAGTCTGTTAGATTACTATTGGTGGGTTGAACTAAGGTATTATAAAGCTTACCCTGGAGGGCATAGCAAGTTGTTGTCATAGTAAATATAAGTTAATAAATTAAGTATAGATTGTTCTAGTGTCTCTTTGATTATTTGTGTCGTTGTGTTTAATAATTGAATCTAGTGATGGCACAAGATGAAGCCCGGGCCGGGCGGACGTCACAATCTGACATTCTGCTTTTATGTATGTTAACGAAATACGAGGATGGTTCAAAAAGTACCTGTATTAGAAATGGGTACTGTCTTTTGATTATTTTGGATACTGTCATTGAAGTCCATATGATTGGACTTCTTAGATAGGGAAAAGACGTAATTTTTTTTTTGAGTTTGAAAATTGCATGAAAGAGAAGACAGGGCAAAAGTGATTTTTATTTTGCCCTATACATCCCAAATAAATCCACGTCACAACTTTCACGGCCTAAGAGACTATTTTTATCTCTATGAAGAAGATTTATTGAAAACTATCTCTATATATTGTTGCTTGTTGGTATATAATGATGAATACATGTTTCATTGATTTTGACAACTCGAAGTATCAGTAATCAAAATTAACCTATGAATCAGAGTTAAATTTGTTTTTGTGCCTTTAAACAAAATCCATGTTTGTAAAGTACAATGAAAACAACAATTTGACTTAGCGATGTTATCTGTCGTTCCTAGCAGGTACTTTGGAGCCATCTTTATATAACTTTATAACTTCTTTTTAAGTGGCGAAACAGTATTTATGAAATGTAACAATTTGCAATTAATTACATTATTGTACCATTTTGTGCACACACATAAGAATGTATTAATACAAAACATACTACTGGGACGTAATATATTTAAACACATCAGTTAAATGTACTAATTGTTGACTCAGCATTTGACTGCAGATAAGTTTTGAGAGATCTAGTGTGAATTGGTGTTCTGACAATTTTTGTATCGCGTGACTAAAGCAATTAAAGTAACCTGCTTTAATTCTAATATTCGAACAGAATATTTATTGCACTCGACTTAACATTTTTTTGTATCTACTTAATGTTTCATTGTTTACTTTTTTTCATGTATGAAATATAATTAAATCTTTTATGATGTAATCAATTAATTTCTTTCATTTTTGTTAGATTTATGTTTAAAAATTCGTGCGTTTTTGAAGGATTTGAAAAGTAATCTGAAAAGGAAGAAAAAAAGAAGTTGCATGTTTAAGTATAAACATGTGGCAACACTATATGTGTTCAGAATAATACAGTTCAGTATATGCAATTTGTGGAAATGAATTTATATTTGGTTAATAATATGAGTGTTAACATCAGTCAAGAGTAACGCATGAAGACAAGTAATTAAAAAATAAATTGCTTACTGAAAGCCACGTAAACAAATACAATATTTTATTTATACTTGAAATTACAATTACAAAATATATGATTATGATTGGTATTATATATTCTTAATAATTATATTCTTTAGACAGATGAAATAATATAGAATTTATATAGATAAAACTTTTCTGTAAGATAATTTAATTTTCTTTATTTTTTTTCTGAGATAAGCGACACAGGGAGCATTTTGTTAGAGATTTCTGTTCTATATACCTAATAATTAATATAATATACAATTTGAGTTATTTGTGTTTTTTTACAAATTTTGCAAGAATCATTTCAGTTGATACGAATTATTTTCTTGATAAGAAAATTTGAAAGTTTTTGTGCCTTTTTCTTATATCCCTTCACATCTGAGATAGGTGCTTTCAATTAAGATGACATTCTTATTTGAAGATCAAAGTCTTGCTTAAATGTATGAATGCTTTATAAATGGCCTCTAATGTCAAGGTCTTTATAACAGTTGTGGGAATTTTCGTAACCATTACCAATAAGAATATTTCTTTATGAATAGTATAATATAATAAAATGTCAGTAGTATAAATAGTATAATATAAAAAAATAATAAAAAAGCAGAATGTTATGTGAGTTGATGATAATTTTTTTAATTTTTAGCTCTTTTATGTAACGGAACTTAAAAATAAGAATAGCTAAACCTTTTAAAGTATTACCCAAGGAGAGCCCCCTTGAAGAAGAATGCTAGAATGGTATAAAGCCTATACAAAGGATTGTTAAAATATTAAACATGATTGCCTCTGTATAGAAGATATTTCACATCAAAACCATTTAAATGTGTCATAACAGAGAGAAACTTTGCTTGGTTAGGTCATCAACCGATACTTGAGGTGTTTCTAGGTGAGTTGAATCCATTAACCCTTTTGATCGTCAAGAATTCGGAGCACTTAGAAGTTTCAATACAACTATGACACTTATCGAAGGATATACTTTTCTGAAATTCTGAATTTTTGATTCAAGAATATAATTCAGTAGCTCCTCTTGTATCATATTTCCTGAGCTGAGATTACTCAATATTTTTCCTTTTTTTCTAATCCCAAAGCTGTATTACGAATTTGTGATTTTAACATTGTTATGAAAATTAAAAACTGGTTAATATACCTTTAAAAGTGAATTAATTTAAAGTAAGTAAAGAATATTTAAATCATTGATAGTGTTATCTATGGAGATATAAGACTTTCGAAATGAAATATTCTACAGGATATATCACATATCTGAATTTATGAATGAATATTTAGTTATGAATAAGAATAAATCATTAGTATATGAGAGTTTAACAAACTTAGTATATGAGAGTTTAAACTCGAGATGTAAACTCAAATATTTATTTCATAGATGTTATATTCTCTTACATATTTTGAACTATTATAGCTGAAAATAATATGTTCAATTTTATTGTAAAAGAGAATTGTGGTGGCTGTAATGAAGTTGAAAAAATAATAAAAAAAAACCACTTGGTTATTGTTACAACATTTCGTTTTTATGTGTTTTAGGATATTTCGATTAAAGTTTTAAATTTTCAGTACCAAATTTAAAATTTTGCGATAAAATGTTTTGGTGAATTATATGGCCAATGAATAAATTATGTCCATTTTCTATTTTTCTCGATGATTTAGCTCATGCCACTTTTTACTTCAATTAAGAAAAATAAACAATGAAAAAAAATTATGATTATAATTTTAATCTTATTTGAAATGAGTCAAATGTAAATAAGAAAAAAAATAACAAATTCCTATTTATTCTCTTGATTCCAGTTCCCTCTAGTGTTCTGTTTATTTAGCAATATGTTGACCAAATCTTGAAAAACAAGGAAGATATATAATGAGAATGAAAATTATAATCAAAATATTGAAAGCATTAAATACTTGAAAAATATACTTCACTCATGCGGATATTATAGTTCGAGAGAAGGTAATATAAACTCCCCCCAAAAGGTAAATTTACAATGTAACAGTAATAAAAATTGTCTTCTGAAGCCATGCAGACAAAGTTTGTTTTGTCCTCAGGAACGGTTATTGAACACGTACATCTCGATATGTTGTTGTAGCTTCTTTTTTAACTTATTTGGAATTGTAGTAAAGTTATTTGTTATTTTGATTTAAAATTAACAATGGAAAAACCAAGTGACTGTATAACATACACTGGTTATATTTCCCTCGGATATCTTAATTTTCATATAAGTTTTGTTCTTTTTACATACTTCGAGATGTATTTAAAGAAAGATAACTTGTTCAATTCAGATTATTCAATCATTAAATTAAATGAATGAAAAGCGCTTTAAGAAAAATTATATTATTAACGTTAAATACACTTACAAAAATTCATATTTTGAAGTTTGTGTCTATTTATTTTGGGTTATTTAAAAAATATAATTTTGCTTCTTTCATGTATTTACCCTTACTTTTCATGTATTTACCCTTTTTCATGTAAATACCCTTACTTTTATGCAGACCCAGTCACATAAGTGCACCAACTACATTAGGTTGATTGCAGAATATATATATATATATATAATTGAGAAAGAGACAATACAGTTGAACATTCTCAGCTAAGTTTAAGTTTAAATTAATAATTAAATATTTTAACACTTATAAGCACTTACTATTTTTAAAAACTTAGCATTAATTTATTTATCTAAGATATGGAAATATATTGTTTTAGTTATTGTTGCTTATATATAGCATTTTTAAACATGAATAATTTTATATGTTTATACAGGACGAATTTTCTAATTATCATGAAAATGTACCTTTAATACAAAAAGAAAGCAGTTATATACATAATTGTTACTTTAGTAATGAGGAATTTTCTTCGGTATTTTACTCATTCTAATTTAAATTTTGTTATACAATTTACTATAGTATGAAATAAATACGATGTGGGGTTATTAAGTAACATAACTGATGCTGTAAAATATTTTATTTTGATGTCATTCATTTTTACTTATTATCACCTTCAATATACGTCCCTCCTCTATCCTTGTAACGCTTCATGTGAATCTCACATTGTTCAAAACAGTTCAGGCTCCTTTTATACGTTAAAACTTTCTATCTCAGCTTCAATGGACTCAAATCTGGTTAATTTTAATGCAGACTTTGCCTTGGAAACAGATGTTGGATGGCCCAATATCCGGCGAATAAGGCGGATTGTCTAACATTGGGATGCTTTACTAGGTAGGCTAGAAACGTCTTAACAAACAATATGGATTGACTTGTTCTTTCCCATTTTGGATCTTGTTTTTCCGTATTCTTCCTCATTCAGTTAGAAATGAAAGGTAATAATATTGATTAATAATTTGACCTTCAGGATCCTAGAAAAGGTACACAATCACATAAATATCGAACAAAACTATCATCATGTCTTTGAATTTTAATTTGCCCTTTTGCTTGAACATTTTTACCACTCAGTAAAGATGTACTCTTCCAGTGCATGGATTGGTGCTTCGTTTTAGAATCATAAGTATAACACCATTTCGTCCCACGTTATTATCCTTTTCTATAAGTTTGAGTCATTTTAAATGGCTTTCGAAGTGTAAGTCTAAAAAGTTTTGAGCTTTTTGCTGTTCAAATGTGAGAATTTTAGGAACCATTTTGGAGTATATTTTTGCATGTTAAAATTTTGATATAAAATTTGCCGTATAGATTCTTTGTCAATTCCTATAGTCTCATCTATCGAGGGAATACTTTACTGACGGTCAGATCGAAACATATTAATTACAGGTTTTTCCGATATTGCCATTCGCTTTTGTCTTGAGAGAATAACTCTGGCGTAATTCATCTTCATCGTTTTCTCGGCGATCTTGAAAACCCTAAACCACTTTAATTCCCGAACACGGGGAAAACATTCATTGCTGTACACTTTTTTCAATATATTTTAAGTTTTATTAGTGAGTTTTCCAAGTTTTATGTGAAATTTTCCAGCAAATCGTAGTTGTATTATTACACTTATAATTTTTTTGGAGAATAAAAAAAAAACCTCTAGAGAAAATGAAGGCTACGGCTATACTGATATGTTTACAGAAGCGAGAGACACTTCGTTCGGGAGAAAAGTCTTCACGCTAAACAGTTGTCTTTCGCTGGCGTTTGGCGCATACATACTTCTTCTGAAGCCGTGTCTGCTTCAAAATTTAATAGCCACACCCGTACGTACTGTATTTGTAATCCATACATTCTGTTTTCGTTTTTATTTCATAGGGTATAAAACAATTAAACGTTTTTTTTTAATACTAAAGAAAAATTTCTGAAATAAAAGATAGAGTTTACTCAATCGTAACGTTTAAAGAATTTAATTACATTGGATATGAATTATACTTTCCTTTTCAAATATCCATCCTATTTACATAGGGGATTAAAAGGAAATAGTTTATCTGTGTAACAAATATGCTTTTATAGCCATTTTTTTCTTAACAGCATAATATATTTACCAACTGTTGCAGGTTGATACACTGATTCCCTTGAGTATCGGCGTTTCATGTTGGCGTAATAAGTCTCATGTAGCAGAAAAATAAGAATATACTTGAAAATCTGTAAAACAAGAATATTAAAATGTATAATACTGTTTATTAAAATTTATTGAGGTACTTTAGGTAACTAAATTATGCTTATAAATGTTCTTGTTGTTATTATTTCTATTAGTTTAGCAATTTACATTTATACATTTTGAAAGGTGACGAGTATAGTCATATATAAAAAACATAGATGTAAAATTGAGGTAAATATAAAATCTTCTTGTAGTGTATTTGTTTCAGTATGAAGTTTTTTATACTATTATACTAATATGAAACTTTTAATTCGCATTTTCATCTAATTGCGCTTTCCATTTCATCAGAACTTTTTAAAGAAATAAAAAGCAATCACATGTAGTGAGAAAAAATAAAGAAATTAACATTTTTGTACCTTTTTTTGTAATGTGTTTTATTTGCATAATTAAATATTAGGATAAAAAAAAATTTATATATTCTTCTTTGGTAGAATTCTTCATTCGTATTTTCCGAACAGTTTAACGTAAGAAAATCAAACAATAAAATGTACTTTTACATGGAATTAAAATTTTCATTAAAAAAATACAAATTACTTCGCCATTTAATACAAGTTCCCTGTGCATATATCTGAATATTTACTTTAAGAAATTTTATGATAATTTTTGACAAATGTCCCAAAACGTTTTTTTTAGCATATTTCTAGAAGAGATTCCTTTATTTATTTAAAAGTGCTGAGGAATCTTCAAACTTCACCAAAAGGAACCGAACAAAAAGAAAAGGAAACTGTGAAAGAACAACTAGCAAACCTTAATTGGACAGAATAATCTGCTGAAAGATACTAGAACTTTATAAGTACACCCTATAACAAAAAAAAATATTAATTTTATCAAAATGAAAGGAAATATTCGAAAAAAACTCGAATATTCTAGAAACCTCAAAATTCTTTCCACTTATTCCTGTTTTTGTACATTTCCTTCTCTTAAAAAAGAGCCGGTAATTCAATAATAAAATTTATCTGATTCTCCACTGTTCACCTTATAACAGCAGTTTTTTCAACCTTACCGTTCTTGATAAAAGTGCCTCAGGTATGTGATAGAATGTTAACTCGGTTTTTATTAGAGAGGGAATAACTGTCTGTAATTACTAGAAAAAGACTTCGACTGTTTAATTACAGATGCTGAATCACACAGCTAACAAAAGTACAAAAAAAGAACATTTTTTGTGACATTTAGAGGAAAGGTATCATTATATTTTATTTATACTTCTTTTTCTTATTGCAATGAATCTTTCTTGTTTTTTCCGCTTTCCCTTGTCTTATTTACTCTTCTTTCATCTATTTTTATCTTTCTTTTCTTATAATATTTCCAATTTAGAAAAAGATTTCCTATATTGGGCCACAAAACGAAACTATTTTTTAACGTTAATCAGCGCTATTATTCTCGTATCGACTTAGTTAATCGAATAACATGTGTTTTAAATTTAGGATTTTCTTTGGTAAAAGAAAATATATTTTAAAAAGCAATGAAAATTTAAAAAAAAAAGAAAACAATTATAACTTTCTACTCCTGTGGTATATAAATTTCTATTTTAATTTATTGTTTATATACATTTTTCAATTTCATTATTAATCATCTTGTTATTCAAAAGAAAATTAATTTTAAAAAATAATGTTTTTTTAAACTAGAGCGGAAGAAATTCTAAATGTATCAAGACGAAGGCAAAATTAGTTCTTACTATTTATTTATTTTCAAGAGAAACTTGCAAATGATGTATCTTATCTTAAAATGTATAATCGAAAATAATTAAACACGCTTTAATTGATAACTATATTATTTAAATATCTAAATATGTGTATGTTTTTACCCTTCATTATTTCGTTTGGTGTTCATTTAACATTAATATTGGTCTAATTTAAAAAGGTATACCTTTTTAATCATATAATATTTCAATGAAGCAAATAACAATCAATAGTTGTTGTAATTTTTATCAATATCTGTGCCGCAGCTTTTCATTGAAGTCACCACTGATAAATTTCTAATGATAAAATAAAAGTCCTTGCATAGAATCCAAAATTTTGAAATGAAATCTAATAGCTAGGATTTTTTAAACTATTGCTGAATAAAGTTTGATAATTCAGACACGTTTATGAAAATAATGTTGACAGCAATATTTTCTACAAAATAGAATGCAAGCAAAATAAATGTTCTGGAAGGCTGGTTCATTAATAATGGACTACATCGGGCAAACGTGTCATAGATCAAAAATTTCTGCAACAATACTGTCATTTAACACCCAACATTTTCTAGCTTCTTTCATATTGCCTTTCAAATATATATATATATAAGCTAAAAATAAAAAAACACCACATTAACGCAGTTATAATATTAACTAAGCAAAGAATAATTCTTTTTGAAGTTTGAATATTAGTGATTTGTAAAACAAACATTAATTTCGATAATTATTAGTAATATAAACTAAACGAGCAAATCAAAACTTGAAAAAGTGGAAATCCAGCTAAAATAAACCCATCTAGTCAAAAATGCAGATAAAGCTATTTAAAATGCTATTTCTGGCCTAGAGTAGAACAGCGTGTTTAAACTAAAAATTTATAGATTCAAACATTTCCCCTTACAAAATACTTAACAACAAATTTGATAAAAGTTGTAATTCAAAATATCAATTGAAGAATTTCCGAAAATTGGACAAAAATTCTAAGAAAATAATACAGATATTATAAACGAAAAAAAGTTATAAATCCATTTAATCTAATTAAAAATAATCTATTAAACTGAACAAACAACAAACTTTTAAATATTCTTTCTAAAATATTAAAATATAAATTAGTTATTAAAATTCTTAACTATAACATTCAACAAGTCTATCCAATGATATATATATATATATATATATATATATATTCACAGTGTCCATTCCGCTTCTATCTTGAAACACTGATTACATTATCATTTGTATTCATAGGTGGTACAGCTTGCGCTATCAAACAAACCTTTTTTTAACCATGGCACATAGTCAATATTTCTAGTTTGTTGATTTGGGATCCATCTCTTGTAATATATTATCGCTCATTGTAGTCACAACGTTTAAATGCAATGTACAAGTTGACGCATCCTGCAACCATTTACTTTACCCTTAATAGCCCTTTCAGTGGAGTGACCACGTTAGCCCAGTGGTCATGGCTTCGAATTCGTGGCCGGAAGTTTTCGCTCAGTCGTGGGTTCAATCCTTGGCCACTAAAGAACATCCGAGTAGCCGGGCCTGACACACATTAAATCTGTCGGGGCCCAAAGTCCTCCCGTTGCAGTGGTGTAGAAGTTAGGATGGGAGTTGCCAGCTCAGACCTCGTCCTCTGCACTTGACCGAGGTTCAAAATTACTAACACATCGATCAATAACTCCCGAGACTAACCCAGAGATGGCGCTCGTAGTAAACCAGTAACCAGGTCTTTCTAGAGTACTAACCTTTGCTTGAAACGTGTCAAAATTTTAAGTCGATCGGACCAGGAAAAAGGTTTTTTGAAGTGAAGTGAAAAAGGTTTTTTCCAAGTGGGTGCCGCGATTGCTTTCGATGGAACAAAAACAGCAACGAGTCGATGATTCAGAAAGCTGTTTATCGCTATTTACTCGTAACAAAAAAGATTTCTTGCGGGGGAAAAAATGGGGGGGAAACAAAAAAAAAGATTTGGAAAAGCGTTGGAACGATTGTATCACCCTAAAAGGTGATTAACAAAAGGTGTTATGTTGATGAATAAAAAAAAAATTGCAAAAAAAATGTTGTTTTCAATGTTATACTCGGGAGTTATTGATCAATGTGTTAAGTCCGTCGCCAATAGCCCTCGTGTTGCTTCTATTGAGATATTAATTAAAAACTAAATCGCGATGGAACATTTTCGAAACACTCACAGATTTTTTATATCTTTAGATTTCCTAGTGGTGATCCTGATCCTTTTCTTCAACTAGTTAAATCAACAGAATTTTTAACAAAATAAGCTTTCATAAACCATATCAGGTCACCACTTTTTTCACTTCTTAAATATCAAAGATTTGGAATAGTATTTATTGGGAATGTCCGAAAACTTTTATTACAAAATTATATACACTCGTAGATTGTATTTTATTCTTTACTTTGCTGTATAAAGCATGCATTGCTATCAGAAGATATTTCCAAAAAGATTTCCCGTAACTTTTTCAGTGCGACATTAGTAATAATTCAGGTTTTCGGCTTTGAAATTAAAATAATACCATTTTCTTTGGATATGTTCTCTTAAAAACGCAATTTTGGTGTAAGCATTTTATTTAATTGAATAATTTGTTTTAATTTACTAAATATCATTTAATTTTCTACCTGGCTATGAAAGTTTCCCATAGCTCCGCAATAATTCTTATGTCAATTATTCTTTCTGAGTGAAAAAGAGGTAAAATATTTCAGTCAGATTTCTTTTAATAATAAGAAAAGTTTTCGAATGGTATAAAAGTTTACAAATGAAAAACGGTGGAATGTATAAATATTTATTTCATAAAGCTTCATGAAATGGATTCTTATATTATTATCTGTCTCATTTGATTGTTTTTCTTTAATTTTCAGTTTTATTTTCCTATTCTGGGTGAAAATTTCTCAAAATATAACACAATTAATATCGTAATCTCTAGTTCATCGAATCAATTAAATATTCCACTGTTTACAGATGCTTTCGTGAAACAGCTTTTCTGAAGAATTTTAAGAATAATATAATATTTTTAAAGTTGTAGTTAATATAAGTGTCGATTTGTTTAACTAAAAACTACCACCGCTTAAAGAGGTTTGGTTTTATATATTTGAAGTAAACGGCATTTTATCAAATTAATTTAATAATATTGATATAGGAGAGCGATGAAAATAAAAGGTAAAATTATCAAACTGAGAATTTTACGAGATTTTATCAATTATAAACACTATATGAAGTTTGAAATGTAATGTTATCTATTTGTAATTTAATAAATCTTAAATGAAATATTAAACATTTGTGTTTGCAGATTATTCGTTCTTTTACCTAAATGTATAAAATTATAGTTTCTGTAGGATATATGTGAGACATATAAAATGTTTTCAAGAAAGTATTATATAAATGTACATGAATAAATCTAATTTAAATCTCAATTATTTATAGTTGATCGTCTTTGAAATACAAAAAGTTCCATACAATTGAATATTTAATTAGCGAGTTTTCCGATGAAATCAAATTCACTTTTGATATCTCTAACAAATTTTATATTCATTTAATATTCATCAATTAAATATATAAAATATACAATGACACTAATTCAAACTCATACTCTTACTGCACACAGCAATACGTAACTTCA
>BMAW01057275.1:186219-215467 GCA_019974015.1 Nephila pilipes | reverse complement strand
AAAAAACTAATTTTACCAAAAAAATGTGTTTTACTATGGTAGGCCGGAGACTTTTCAATTGACCTGTTATCTCTGCTACTTCTTCCAGTCTCTTCAGAAATATTTATATGAACTTACAACTTGCATTATACAATATTTTACCGAATGTATAGAATAAAAATTTTTAAAAAGTAAACATTTTGTTACAATATTTTTTTCCATTCATATACTAATTTTTTCTGATACTGTTTATCATAGGCAAAAATACCTGCTTCTAACATTTTTTCAAAGAGTAGGATAAAATTCTACATCAAAATGTTTCTGTATGACTTTGAAATTAATAGCTAAAAATAAAATATCCGCGACCAAATGGAACATTTCTATATGATAAAAATAAGTTAATTTCAAATAATGCAGCATAAGAAAGATTAAAAAAAAAAAAAAAAAGTAAAAAATGGAAGTAATTGGTTCGTTACTTTCTTCAGCTTTTTTATAGGAAACTTCTACACTTTCATATGACGCTTAATACAATATCATTGCCTGTGCTTTTTTATAAATGCAAGCATGATGGAGATCTTTCTTCTTTTAACAATATTCTTCCAAGAATTGGAAATCTATATTTCTATACTTAAGCCTTCATATTTTCTTATAATTGAATTGAATTTCATAGATTTCTATTAAGAATGCAGTGCTTTTTTAATGAATAAAACATTTCGAGCTGTTTGTCAGGTATTGGGAGAAAATCGATAGAATGTTTACAATCGATAGAATCCTTTCAAATTGATAAAAGAACCCCGGAGTTTGCAATTAAATGTTTCCAGTATTATTTCTTCCCTCTAAAGGTAAGGAATAAAAAATTTCGTTGGTATTTTACTTGATTTAGGGATTGCAGGGTCGCTAATGAAAACCGCCCTTTTTTAACAAATTATTAACATAAAAATTGGTTTTTAAATTTTTTTATGTTTTTTTTTGAGATGTAATATCTTAATTCAAAATGTTTGAAGTAATCCCGAGTGTGGAGTAGTTAGTAATTTAATAAAACGTATAAAATAGTATGTGGCATTTTATTACAGTATTAAATGAACTCAAAAATTTGTAATTTACCCTAATTATTCTCGCACATTTATGTGATGATTTTTCTGACTGATGATTCATCACCCACGCACTTTGAAATAACACTAGTTTTTGATTAATTTATTGTTAGTTAACATCGCACTTAGAAGCAACACGAAGGCTATTGGCGACGGACCTCGCAATTTTCAAGTGAAGAGGAAAAAGATTTTACTAAAGATTTTTTTTTCAGATGTGGTCTTATTATACTTCGTATCATCTGGAAATATTCATGATCGTCTGGTAAATATCGAAAGAAGTTTAAAAACAGAAGTATCAACATAAGAACAACATTTGTGGAAACTAAAGTGATTATTACCATTTTTTATTTTTATTTATTTAATATGAAAAATCAATTAGTTACAAAAAGAACTAGTTGAAAAAAGCAAAAGACTATGCTGTTAATCATCTTAGGTAAACTATTATGTTAAAGAATTATTAAATTACATTCGATATATATATTCTTTTGACGTCTGTAATCTATCTTAATGCGTAATTTAAATCATTATAACTAATTGGATCTCTTAAATATAAGAGGTAAGAATTTTTCTGAATACGAATAAATCACATTCTTTACCAAGATAATTATCTATTCAATTATCAGACTACAAAGCCATTGAAGATGACCACAAAGTTTCCTAACATCCTAAGAAAACAATTGTTTAAACTGGATTCTAGAAAGTTGCAACTTAACAATTCTTATTTGCCGATTTTTTTATACAGATCTCTATGTTATATAGGACTCATAGAAATTGATAAGCGTTGCTTACAACGAATTTCATCTATTATTTTTCAACTCATCATTATTTTTTCAAGCGTCAGTATTTGGACATCATGTATTATTCTATATCATTCTCAATCATTTACATTTACGTCTGGTAAACTAAGTAGTTTTGTATTATCCGTAGGGATGTATTTTTCGATGCGCCGTAAAAGAAAACTTCTGACGACTACGATTCGCAGAATAAGTAGAATCAAAGCATTTGCTCACGGAGCAAAAATAAATTCGTTAGTATTTATACTTTGCTGCAATCCTCCTATTTACTCTATCTCAATGGTAATGACTTCAAACATTACAGGAGCTGCTAAGTTATATGCATATGGCTATGAAGTGGAACATCCCACAACGCAAGCATTGCTTGTTGGCTCCCAAACTTTTCTCCATACCATCGTATTTCCAACTTTGACAGATCTTGTGACTCTATTACATAGCACGCTTTGTCTGAGTTGCTATAAACTCATCACCAAGCTCACCGAGGAAGTTCTTATCATCCCACCAGAAGCTTTTGGGCCATCCAAACAGATGGATATCTTGAAACGAAAAACGAGAATCGACAATCTCTTGGAAGACATTCAAAGCATTTTTTCTTTGCCATCTTTCTTCATAATTGCTGCGAATTTTTCGGCATGTGGTACAGTTATTGGCCGTTTCATGTATTATGATCTCGAAAATTTCCGCGGTCGAGCAATCACCGATTCTATGATTTTAGGTATCAATGCTTTCGTCTGTCTCATCTGTATTTTGTGGATAGCTGGAGGTCTGCCTGTTCACGTGCAAAAATTAAAAGAAGCATTTTACAAGAAAGCTCATTTGAGATTGCTAATTTTGAACAGTACAAAAGAACCGCATCTGAAAAGAGAATTGATTGAGAAGCCAGAGTTTATATTTACTGCTTGCGATATCCTTTCATTGAAAAGAAGCGCTATTTTGGCTATATTTGGAACTCTGCTGACGTACACTGTTCTTGTTATTAATACGAAAGATCAGAGAAGTCATGATAGATAGATAATCAGTTTATTAAGATAACGTTCCAAATATTTTGCTTTATTATTCTCCTTTACAAATTCATTAAAATTTGCTCAACTTCGTGGTATAAAGTGTATAATATCCGAAAGATATTAAATGTTTTTATTTAGATTGTATATTGTTCTGAAATATATTTTGTGAGTACTTAAAATTTTAGGTACTTTTCCATTTCGCTGGCGCAAATCTCGCTAAGAAGACTTTATTGGGACAACAAACAGTAAACATATATTCCGTTTGGCGTCGGTTGTGTCGTTTTCGGAAACTTTATCGCTTGGCCGGCGAAATGGAAAAGTACCAATTTTATTTGAGCATTGGTAATTATCAATAGTTTTATTCAGATATATTTTTTCAATTTCATCAAAATATTTTGAAATATACATTCTTCTACGTTGAAGTACTTATGCGTGAAATATTGGAAGTATATATTGAAATGAACATGAGTCGATGCTTCCCTGCAGCGCTTCTCTTATGGAGGAAAAGAATGACTTATAGAGATGTCACCAGTGGACAAAAGAGAGCTTAACTAATGACTTCTTCGCCTTGGCGATGGATTTGACGAGCATTTGGAGAGACATTTGGCGACAAATGGAAAGTATTCGAAGGCGCCGGAAGCTCGAACGGGGAAAATGTTACGGACTTTTCGTGAATTTTCCAAAGTGACGTCCCGCCTGGCCGGAAAGGTACAAAGACGCCAAGAGCTATAGTCGGAGGAACCGATCTGTGTATGGAATCAGTTGTCTGTGGAGTCTGTTTTGTAGACTGATCGGGGAATCTTGGTCGAGTGAGTCTACTGGAGATACGGCCTGAATCTAGCTGAACTGTTAAGGAGAGTTTGTCTTTGTAGACTCTGTTGAGGAGATTGATCGGGGGATCGACTGAATGCTGGTGGCACTTGAAGTGGAGCATTCCGGGTGAATTTGCGAAGAAACAACGTGTATCTGCTGGGAATCATCGGAGTCTGCCCTCAGTGAAAAGTAATAAGCTGATGAGCTGAACGTTGCTGAAATAACGTACTTAATGTGTGTTTTGTAGCTGTGTCTGTGTCACTGAATTGTGCAAGTGCTGTGTATCTATTATTGTCCAAATTGCGCCACCTGTGTGCTGTCTTGAAGATTTACGAATAAATCGTCCTTTATTTTCATCCTACGAGTTGGACTTTCTCCCCGCACAGAGAGGAAAAGAATTCTCCAGTTACAATATTTTTCAATATGAAGTTTTAATTACACTAAAAATAACCAAGATATCGGGGGATAAAACTCATTCTGAATATTAATTAATCTCCATGCGCATAATATTGTCAATTTAGGAAGTCGTAGATTGAAGTAAACTGCAGTATGGAAAAATCTGCTGAGTTCTATAATGGCGGCTTTTGAAAGGTCAAGAAACGCTAGGTGATATGTATAACTCCGGATGGTAATTGTAGAGAAGTCTGAAAAACAATAAATGAAATAATTAAATTCCTATCTCGCTTATTTTGAATATTTCTTAAAACTTTGCGGTACCATAGGATAATAATTAAAACTTTACAATACTGAAGGTTACTTCAATCTATGGCTTCCTGAAACCAAATCTTCTGTAATTTACATTATGCACATAAGGTTTAATTAATATGTAGAATAAATTTTATCCCGATATCTCGGATACTTCTAGAATAATTAAAACTTCAACGATATTCTGATACGTGAAATATATATTCCTTGTTAGCATATGATTGTAAAACACTGCATGCTGTTTAAGATAGTGTAATAAAGCATTCAAATTAGTAATACTGATATTTTATGGTGATTTCATTAAGTTAATTTTTGCTTAGTTCTTTAATAATTAATTCGTTCTTATCCATTCTTTTTGCATGATTATTTTCCATTCAGAGTCTAATATAGATAAATAATTTTTCTACGTGAAGTATAACTAATAACTACTTTGGTTTCTTCATTCTCTTACTTATTTACCTTTCAATTTGTAGTTTTACTTACAAATTGCTCTTACTTTATATAAAATGCAATTTCGGAAACAGTTATCAAGGGAAACAATACAAGTCGATAAGCTTTTCCATTGACTTTTTTTTTCTCCACTGCCTTTTCTTAACCCAGAGGTATTAATCACAGACTTTAGAGAATCGGAAAGAATGAATTTCTAAAATTATCGATGTTTCATTAACTTACAAATTGAAATAAATTATGATCGAAATCATGCAACCGCAAACTTCAATTTAGGAAAGAAAAAAAAAAGGTAAAAGAGAAACATTGTTGCTGTTACAAACATCAAGCGTTCCAAAAATTAGAATAAAATTAAAAAAAAAAGAGGAAAAGCCACATATCTTTACAAGACTTTTAAAAGGCTCGAAATTTAGCCTTATTTTAAATGTGCTTTACCTTTGAATATTAAGAAAATTAAACATCTTGATTTTACAAACACCAATGTTCATGAAGGTGTCGTTCCTTTTCAGCAAAAAGCAACGAATATAATAGATTGAATGTCAATCAATGATTTTTAATGAAATGCATCTTTACAATGACAAAACTTACATCCCATCTTTTAAAATATTCTTATTAACACTACAATTTTTTTTTATACTTGAAATGAGAACAACTTAAGGAAAGAGGTCAATTTTTGTGGAAGATGTTGAACACGTTTTACTTTATAACCGAATCAGAACCTGATACATCTTTTTGTTTGATAACATTTCATGACGTTCTCTCAGTCATACTTATCTCCCTACAGTACGGCATCTTGCAACAAGGTGTACCGTTTGAAGATAATTTAAGATATTATTAAGAACAAGGGAAAATACTGATTTAAAGTTAAAAGTATTTAATACGGTTATGTACAGCTATTGGCAGAAGTTTGTGACAGGAGGTACCAAGACAACAGTCTCGAGTGGGAACCACAAGGGGCTGACGCTCTTGCGAGCATCGACCTCCATCGGCTTCTCGTCGGCGAATCTCTTCACTGCCAGCTGAAATGTTTACGATCTCAAACTGTTGCCATCTTGGAGATCACATGTGGCTTGGGCAGTCCAGATGCTGAAAACATTTTGCTATTTATGAATTCGATAAGAGAAAAACGGGTGTCCTTAGATGGAGAGAGAAGCGCCAGGACATACCATGAGTGTCAACGTTGGCGGATCCACCAACAAACTTTAAAGAAGGCCGAATCAAGCAATAGAAACCAGGAATGTGGATATGCCTCAGATGTAACAAAGATTTCGTTCTAACACGATATGATAAATTGCCTGAACCCTCGTATAACACTGGAATTTGTAACTCGGTTTCGCTCTAACACGATAAAGAAAATTCTGAAAACCATGATACAACACTGTACTTCTACAACACTAGATAACACGAATTTTGTTTATAGTACACTTAATAATGACGAGAAGGAATAATGAACAATAGAGATTGTCAGAGGACACATCCTATGACGTTTGTTTTGGTGTGTTTGACACGACTCAGACACATCGGAATATATCTCCAGTAAAAAAAAAAAGTATTAAAAACCTTTTTTTACCCATCATTAAAAAATGAAATTGAAAATGCAAACGAAGATAGAAAAACGTGAGTCAATAAATAAATTTTTATTCTTAAATTATATTCTTTTCGGTTCATACGTTTGTGAAATGGTGTGGCAGTGGTTTTATATAAAAATGTATATACAAATTATCTAAAAGAATAAAGTGCAATGCAATATCATTGTATTGTATCGATAAATAGTATATCTCTAATAAAAATTAAGTAGCTTTCATGGAATCAAAAAGATTTTAGTTTTTAATAAGTGTTCGGATCATAACTCCCCTTTTTGTACTACCTCTGGATCTCATAGAACACGGTTTCACACCACACAGCTTTTTTCAGGAATCTACTGCAGGGGTGGCGAACACTTTTACTTACCAGGCGTCGATTATTTAACAGATGAGTTCAGATGCCCCATATAAATTGAGCACTCCTTATACCGTCTTACGTTCATGATTAAGGGTTGGTAAATAGAGATAAAGATAGAATACGCTTCGCTTGGAGGGAAAAAAAAGTCAACCTTTTAATTAATTAATATACGCCAGTTTAATGAAACACCGATCTAAAATAGCCAAAATTCGAGATAAAAACCAACGTTTTTAAAAACAACTTTATTATGTGGTGGCAAAGTTTATTAAACAAATTATTGAAATATAAGTAAAAACTTGTCGTAAATGCCTGGATATTGCATTGTTAGGAGGAGGTGAGTAACAGTTTCAGAGCTCTAGCTTGATGGAAGTTGGTTAAATTCACGATCGAAAATTTGATGACACTCTGATACACACACACCAAGTGAAATACATAAAAACGTTAAAACTAACTAAAATTAATTCATACGGTAAATTAAATGGTTGGAATGCAGTTTAGCCCAGCCACCCTTGGCGACAGGAATTATTTGGCGGTATTTTGCCAAATGTGGCTACCCTGGTCCGCTTCGCAGACTTAACGTTCAGCCCCCTCCCCCTCCAAAAAAAATCACCAAGTTTGGCAATTTTGGAAATCGTGCCAAATGGTTGGGCTGAACTGCATTATTAAAGTAAATATTAGTTAAAACTTGTCGCAAATGTCTAAATATTGCATTGTTAGGCGAATTCCCAAAGTTTCAGTGCTCTAGCTTGATGAAAAGTTGGTTAAATTAATGATTAAAAATTTGATGACACGCTGACACACATACACACCAAGTGAAATACATAAAAACGTTTTAAAAAAAGATATGTACGAGAAGGTTATTGCTTCATTATGGTGCTTTTGCTGCCAGATTCTCGTTTGGTGAAAATAAATCTGGACAACACTGTTGGCAATGAGAGCGAGATCAGCATGGAATATGGCTTTGTCTGATCTCTATGTTTGCTGGAAGAAGTCAGGGTGTATATTTATTAAACTTTTTTAATAGAAGTGTATATTTTATAGACACGACCAATAATTAAATAATTTAATTATTGTTCATAAAATAATATCTATTACTGCACAGAAAATAATATCTATTACTGCACATAAAATAATATCTATTACTGCACATAAAATAATATCTATTACTGCTCATAAATACTACTTACCGACCATCAATGAAACTTTTGATCTAGTTTGGATTTCGTTTTTTCTCTTTTATAATTACTGGGGTTAAATTTGTTTCTGAGAGTAGCAAAAAATTCTTCAAATGTGAATTAACTATTCGTGACTTTATTTTTCTTTTAATGAATATCATTAATGAAAATAATTGTTCTCGTCTGTTTATCTTTCGAAAGCGATATGTATTATTATTTTTTTTGCAAATTTTTGTAGCTTTGGATAACGCTCACAAGATAATGAATGCTAAAAACTAATTACGTCAGAAACATTTTGATTTGAAAACAGATAATCAAATTTTATTTTACAACGTTTTTCTGAATTTCACTTGGTGTGTGTGTGAATGTGTGTGTCATCAAATTTTCGATCGTTAATTTAACCAACTTCCCATCAAGCTAGAGCTTTGAAATTTTGGGAATCGCTCGTACTCGCCTAACAATGCAATATTTAGACGTTTGCGACAAGTTTTAACTCATATATATTTTAAATAATGCAGTTTAGCCCAATCACTTGGCGCAATTTGAATAATTGCCAAACTTGGCGATTTTTTTTTTTTTTTTTGGCTGAATGTTAAGTCCGCTTCGCGGACCAATTTAGCAACATTTGGCAAAATACCGCCAAATAATTCCTGTCTCCAAGAGTGGTTTGACTAAACTGTATTCCAACCATTTAATTTACCGGATTAATTAATTTTAGTTAGTTTTAACGTTGTTATGTATTTCACTTGAAGTGTGTCTGTATGTATGCGTATCAGTGTGTCATCAAATTGTCTATTGTTAATTTAACCAACTTCCCATCAAGCTAGAGCTCTGAAATTTTAGGAAGCGTTCTTATTTGCCTAACAATGCAATATTTAGATATTTGCGACCAGTTTTAAGTAATATTTTAATAATTTTTTTAATAAACTTTGACACCATATAAAAACATTGTTTTTAAAAACGTTGGTTTTTATTTCGAATTATTTAATAATGAATTGTTTTTAAATCAATCACTTCCATTTGTATGTTACACTGCATTATGTTTTGTTCACAAATTGAAAATGGGCTTATAAAAGCGATAATACGGTTTTCTTCTCTAGCAAAATAAAAAAAAAACGACTTTCAAATGTTCTTTGTAATATTTCGATTTTTTCAATTTTTTTTGGATCAAATTGCTATTATTATCAGCACATTCACTCTACTCTTTCAAGTTTGATTGTATTTTTAAACAAAATTGAGTTTTTAAATCGCATTTAATATTTTACTCTTGTTACAATGTTTAGCAATACTTTTTCTTTAATATGTGTCTTTTTTCATAAATTTTTTACATTGGTTTTAAGGGAAAAAAAACTTTTGTGAACTATCAACGAATGTTTGGCGCAGAATAATTAGAGTTGGCTCTTACGCCATAAACATACATTTACACACGGTTCTTTCAAATTTGGAAGTCGATTAATCCTCATTTTCTAACTGAACGATTAACTGATGTTATTTAGTAATCTGGGAAATAATTTATTCATGCCTTGTAGTTTTAAATTTAAATCATTGAGAAATATCAACTAAAATGCCAAATCAAATATTCAATGTTGTCAAATAATAGGGTTCTTTCATCAGATAATTCATTTTCTTGTTCTAAGAAAATTAGAAACATCATTTTTCAATTTCCAAAATCTTCTCTGAACCTACCCTCTAAAAAGCCAGTATACTTCACAATGAAGGTTAAGATCACCATATTGCAGGTACCCCAAATTCTTCTCAGTTTAATGCTCTTGTTCTAATTTTATTCGCACATTTTATAAACCAGTAATATAGCTTGTTGCACATTTAAAGTTTTAGCATACACACAGTGCCTCTTGGTCTATAATGCAATGATATTTTAGTATAGCACGATTTAAAAAAATTTCATACAAATTACAGTGCCATTGAATTTACTTACCATTGAAGCCCAGTACACGCACTGATAAGTTTGCTACAATCTACTTTTAGATTTTCTAGGTTTGATTTTATATTCCCAAATCTTCCAGTCTGATCATTTTGTTTTACCATGCAATGATTTCAGACTGGCAACATCTTCAAAGACATTAAAATTATTATCGATTCCTCTCACAAAAATGTTTAACTGTGCAATATCGGATATGTCCTGTTGGTTCATCGAAATCTGAAGAAAATAAAGTACAAGAATGGACAAAGCTCTTCCAATTGCTGGGATACATCCGGAGAGAGTTCCTCGATACATTTCATATCTGCCTGCCTTGATATAGGAATTTCGTTTCATTTCCTTTCAATACCTTTATTATCAAGATAAAGTGCAAATATTTGGAAATAAGGCTTAACAATTTCTTATCCGTCAGAAAAAATTCCTTCCCCCCCTCAATGATAAAGCGATTTCATATGACGCTTCTGTCATTGCTAAATCTTCATAATTTACTTTGCGAAACATATTTTGTCTTCTGATTTCTTTCTTTTCTTAGTCATATAATCTTTTCGCTACCAGACGCAACAAAAAACTTCATTTTTTCTACTCTATAAGTCTAATGCCGTGTATTACAATGCCTATTAAGATCATGTCTTCCGATATGGGAAAAAGTACTTTCCCAAACAATGCAAAACGGTTTTCTCATGAAATTGTTATAAATAATAACTAATTTTTCCATTGTAAATGTAGCCGCGATAGCCTAGTGGTCATGAGTGAGGACTCGCGGCTGGCGGCTTTCGTCCAGTCGTGATTTTGAGCCTTGATGAGCAGACCCGCCATGTAGCCGGGGCTGATGCACGCTAAATCTGTTGATGCTCAAAGTCTTCCCGTTGGCATGGTGTGTGTATTGCAGCTCAGTTTTCGTCCTCGTCTTTCGTTGTCTTTCAGACATTTTTTAATTAATCACAGGAAACAAAATAAAATCGGTGGAAGCCAGATCAGGAATATAGTTTTGTAGGGGACGCGGTGTGACGTTGCGTTTAGTCAGTATTTCCCTCACAATTTGAGTAGTATGAAAGGTCGCATTGTCACCCCTTTCTCGTATCGGCAATTTCCATCGGACGTGGGGAACCTCAATCCTCAAATGTTCAAGTACTTCTGCGTACAATTTATTGTTCACAGTTTGTCCCGCAAGCACAAGTTTTTTTGTGGATCATACCTGTCGTTTTGAAGAAGACAAGAGTATCGACGTCTTCCCTGTTATCTTTTGATTTTTTGTATCACTCAAAAGCAGGGCATGAGTTTGTCTTTGTAAGTCTGACATAGATATGAAGTTTCCGTAGACGATTTGTTCACATTAACGTAAAATTTGATAGAACAACGCTGCTCGATTGTTCGATGAAGGTTTAAACTCAGCGCAAAAGCGCTAGAAATACACTTCAAAATCTATGCACTCTAACGGTTTGGGGACAAACGTCAAGGGTCTCCTAGCTTACATCACATCCCCTACTATTCATTCTACCCGTAGAGACTCCATACACCCTTTACCATTAGATGGAAAAATCAGTCCCGATAATTATTGGACAAAACATATATCAATTTCAAATCAAGATTAAAAAAAAAAAAACAATGCTCACATCTGATCTCGAGACGAAATATACTTTGATGAGCTATTACAACTTTGAAGAGCGACTATTACATAACTAAAGAAATTACAAACTTTCTAAACAAATAAGTTCAAAACAACACTTTAAAATTTCAAAACAAATTAGAAATTTTCTATATGACCACCACCCGAAGCACGAACGACATCTGAAATAAATATTATACATATACTTAAAAATAAATAACTCTTAGTTTATCTATTCTTTATTATTTACTAGTCGTTTTTTGGTGCCAGAAATAAAAACTGCTTTTCGATCTTTTCACTGTTTATTTCAACGATAAACTTAGCAAAAACAATTACAATTTTGCAGCTGATTTTCATTAAAATAAATCTGATTTGCACAAGACAAATTCCGAGAAACATATCTGCTGCAGACCTGGATAAAATAAATTTGAATTATACAAGACAAATTCCGAGAAATATATCTGCTGCAGACCTAGAGTACCAAAAATAAAGGGCTCCGGGAAAACTAGCGTCTATCTAGCCCATGGTCTATCTAGAATCTCCTCTCTCTGTCTGTCTCTGGTCTGAAAACAAAATAAAATTTACTTTTTCATATATCGGTACACCACGTGGGTCTGACGTATGAGGGGCAGCTAGATCCATCCACGAAACCCACATGATTACCACCCACGTAGACCACGGATTCTCAACAATATCCAGTCTATGATAGAGCTCATTCACGCTTTTTTCAGCATGTTCAGTGTTACAGCTTGAATGACTAATTATTTGCGTTTTCAATTCGTTGGTGTTCACTGGTAATGAGAAAAAAGCTTTTTAAAAGTCCCAAAGAAAAGAAAACTGCAATGAGTGAAATCAGGACTTCTTGGATGGACGCGGTAATTTGTGGTTATGGTTACGGGCTCGCTGCCAGCGTTGTTTTCGTCCTGTCGTGGGTTCGAGCCTTGATGCCTCGAATGACCCGACATATACCGGGGCTGAAGCAAGTTAAATCTGTCGAGAAGCCATGTCCTCCCTTGGTGGGTGTGGAAGTTTGAGAAGGGAATTACAAGTTCAAGTGTCGTCCCTAAACACACTTGACCGAGGCTCAAAATTACGAGGTCCGTCGTCAACAGCTCTCGTGTTGCTTCTCAGTGCGACATTAATAAACTATCACAGGGCTTCTTGGTACCACTGATGGAGAGCTAGGCCGTCATCTTTACTGCGACCAATCCACCGCATCTTACCACTGGATTTTGTTCGTGTTTCTAATGTGATCACATTGAACATTTCTAATTTTACAAAGGTTAAAAAATGTTATTTTTTTAATTTAATGTGACCAAAATGTTGGTAACTTCTTTAGTTTTATAATACTCTTCAAAGTTGGGATAGTCTTTTGTGAACATCATGTATAATGAATATTCAGTCAGAGTAAAAACATTCCATTTCAAAGTAACAAATTCGTTTGATGAACATCTCAGGTCCGAAAAAAGGTTTTAGAAATTTCTTTTTTACTAACCAATGAAAAAAAAAAAAAAATGATGCATGTTTATCTAAAACTGACTTAATTTTTTTTATATTTTATTTCTAATTTGGTAGAAGAGATTATAAAAACTCCCGAAGTCGCATCAATTATGAAAAAACTTAAGTAAAAAAATATTTAACTCTTGAAAATTAATTAAGAGGAAAACTGATTTATTTTTTGAATTCGACAAAAAAAAGGAACTAACTTTTAAAAAAATTACAATAACGAGTATTTATCATAGAAGGTTTCCTATTAAATTTTATCCGTTAAAATTTTATTTAACTGTATTTCAAAACAAAATCGGAACGTTATTTGACAGATATTTTTATTTCGGATGATTTCTGATTATTCTTTAAATTATATTATAAACCAAAAACTGAAAAAACAATTCAGATTTTTTTAATTAAAAGTATGATTCGTTTCATTTAGATTGCTGAGGAATTTTATTTTTGAGTTTTAACTGTTAATACACATTCTATTCAAGTTTCGTAAATTAACAGGATTCGACGAACAACGTGATAAATATGCAATTTATGTAATAACATATATCGCTTTTATAGTATTACATTAATTTTTCGCGTGTTGTGACTATTGTATTTATAATACCTCTAATAAGTTTCGACCAGTATCTAAAAATGAAATATCTTTTGTTAGCGTCATTTTTTTTTATTTTATTTATAACGACAAGTGTACATGCTACGTGATACAAGAAGTCATCCAATATTTCATTGATTAGAATATAAAAGATCTCACAGTGTCAACTAATTCAATAAATATTTACCTAAAAGTGCATTTTTATTTCTTTTTAACTTTCTACAATGTTTTCAAGCCAGATATTTTGCAATCAATACAAATTAAGTAAATTGTGTCCCAGCAACCTACTTCTCGACTTCCCTCGCGTACTAAAATTCTTATGAATTGATTAGTTATGTATCCCAAAATTATCTGAAAATCTCTTCGATGCTATTTTATTCATCCAGATAAATTGATACCGTTAAATGTCTAAAACATAGCTGATATATATCTATCTTGCATAATTTTTAATTATTCTTCCTGGTATCACAAAGATTCTTTAAGTGGGGCAAAACTGTTGACCAGTTCTTGTTTAAAGATTAGAAAGAAGCACATATTTAAGTCGAATCCGTTGTTTTTGTACGTTACTGCACATGCTACGTGATCTCCATTTTAAAGATTGTTCAGGAGTTAACAATCTCGCTGAACCAATTCCGAAGAATGTATCTAGATTTGTGATTTTTCTTTAACAAGATGATTATAAAAGCATTTCTAAGATATTCTTTCTCATATAAGGAGAATATTAGAACACGTTATGGAAATGTCGATAATACATATTTTACTGCATTGCAATTGTTGTTGGTTTGTATGAAAAATATTAAGAATTAATTACATACACAAGTGGCTTACATTTTCCTTCGGACATTTGCATAAATTTAACTTTCATTTGAAAAAAAATGTACTAAATTTTAAATAAAATCGAAAAAAAATGTATCGATTTTATGATATCGTTACAATAAAAAATGAAATAGCAAAACTTTTTGAATTAAAAATATTTTTTCCCGAAATAAATAAAATAAACTCAAGTAAATATTGGAACATTTGAAAATACTTATTTAATTTTTATAAAAAATATGTAAATAATAAATTAATCAATATCTAGTAGAGTATCTTCAAACCAAACTATTTCGCTTTACTTATGGTCTGGAGTAGATTCTTTCATATTCTGCTTCGTTCCATTCTTCCTTCTAACTGTTTTCAACTTAACTTTTGAAGAATTATTATTTTTCGCAAAACCATTTTGAATTTCTTCATATATGTACCAAAAAATTTTGAATCCAGGGATGTAAAGGAATTTTAATAAATTCGGAACAATCATTTTATAATCATAAATGAATATTTTGAGTGGGAGGTGGTATTTTAGGATCATTTTACTCTGGAGAATTTAAATACTCTTATCAAATGTGGCTTTTCATAAAATCTTTTTGTTTTTATTTTTAAAATATTTATATATTTAACTTGAACCATATAACAAGATAAATTATCCGTACCAGTGGCTTAAAAGCATCATCCAATCATTACACTTGCAAACCCTGTTTAACAGCAAGTTATAAAAGGATTGGAAAAGAGGCTAAATTTTTTTATTGTTTCCATAACATTTTTAACTATAAAATATCTCAGGAATAAAATTTGAACATAATGTGATATTATTGTCGTATTTATTATTCACTTCTTGACATATCCATTTGAGATTTGAGAATGTTCTGGAACATTTTGAAGGAAACTTGGTAAAGCAAACTTCAAAAAGTTAGTTAGATAACGTTATTCATTACAAAAAAAAATTTAAAAATATTATCAGCCAAAATATTGATAGAAATCTCAAGTGTTCAAGTTTATTATGTGAGTTTGGTTTTATCACTTCCAGAGTAGAAGGATTTGCATTATCTTTTTTAGTAATGAATGGGCTTTAAAGTAGATAAACATTTCCTACGTAATAAAAAAAAATTGTTTGATAATAGAAATTTTTTGACTAGTAAAATTAAAAAAAAAAAAAAAGACCGAAAAGAAATGTGAACTACTATACATAAAAAAAATTTTTTTTTGAACCCTGACATTTGAAAGAAGTTTTGTTTTCTTTCTAGTGCAATAGAAATGTTGATAAAAATATTAAAACATGAAATAACTGTCTATGTATTTATAAGAATACTTAAAAAGTAATTAGCAAATGTTTAAGATGTCTTTGAATGTTTGTCGCGATGGAAAATAATATTAATTTTCATCATTTCTTCACTTTTTTTAAAAATTATGAATATAATAGTAGTACTTAATACAAAAAAAAAAAAAAAAAAAAAACCGTAAAATATATGTTTTTCTCCCAAAACTTTTTTATATACCGAGACATTAGTGAAAAATAACTTCAAATATGTCAGCCATAAATAATATAAATTTATTTCTTTTTCAGGTTCTTACTTTTATATCTTTTCGAAATTATACCTAGTTGGTCTGGGAGGTACTTGACCTGCAAGAAGAAATTCAATAGAAATTAAATGGACGAGCATTTTCCTGTTCAAATGTAAGCTCAATGTGTCTTGATAGAACAGTCAATACAACAGTGTGTGGAGAACCGTTAAGGCTTCCATCTACCCTCCATTTTGATTCTGTGGACGTAATGTTAATCCTGTGGTTTTTCGACTTTCATTCTCACATCTTTACTATTTGATCTATTTGAATGCAATAAAGTGCATCTGAAAGAGCAAAAAATAATGAATGCTTCTGTGGAATTACTTTTTCCCTCCGAAAAAATATTTTTATTCGTATTTTAATGATTCATTTGTGAGTTTCCCGGTCTTTAAAAAATATTTTTAAAAATTGGAGAAGAAAGTAATTCCACAGAAGCATTTATTATTCTTTGCTCTTTTAGATGCACTTTATTGCACTCAAATAGATCAAATTGTAAAGATGTGAGAATGAAAGTCGAAAAACCACAGGATTAACATTACGTCCACAAAATCAAAATTTCGGGTAGATGGAAGTCTTAACATATCGCTTACTATCAGAGTGTTCCGAACGACAACAACAAGGAGAAAACTATCCAATGCAATAAAATCGCAAAACCATGAGGTGCGTGATGGGTCACAGTGAAGAAAATATCCCACCTCTAATGAACACGGCACTTTTATAAGCACGTTAGCTGCTGTGCATTTGTGAAGGACCTTCAAGGGAATGGACGACATTTGTTCAGATTAAAGCACTGCAAGTTTGTTGATTTTTCTATTATGAGTAATTCGGTAAAATGCTTAATGCGTTCATTGCCACAATAGGAAGTAAAAGTGATCACCGGGGTGCTAAACTTAAAAAGATTAACTTAATTGTTTGTAAAGGAGGTTAGTGGTTGTATAACAAGTGCAGTACATGTATTAAAAACTATTCTTCACAACTCACATACACACTCGCACACAAAACTAAACTAACTACTTTTACTTAACTTTAAACTTTACTCAAGGTTCTCCTTATTTTTCACCTTTTCGCTAAACTACTTTTCTTTTTCACCATACACAATGCAGCCTCTTATTATTACTTTAGAACTCATAAATCATATCCCTTTGTTTCTTCTTTACGGTAGCTTACTTAGCTAAATACTTTCACTTAACTTACTTGGCTATTTACTTTTCCTTAACACTCATATGAGATCAGACACACTTTTTAATAATAATAACAGCTTAATTTATTCTTTTAACACAGTTCCTGTTATGTTACCTTGGTGATTAGTACAGTTTATGGTTAGTACTCAAACACTCCGCAATACATTTAATAGCAGTTCCTTTGGCGTTAACTTGGTGATCAATGCAGTTAGCACTCAATCACCCAGCGATTCACATATTTCTCGAGTATCAACTCGCTTACGTCCGCTCCGCTCGGAGAATTGTCTGATCTGCTTCTGCTCTGAGGGGATTGTATGATATCCAATATTCATCCCTTTACAAAAAACGCCCTCTACAGGCGGGCTTTAAGCACAGGAGATAACACACGTAATTCAAAATAAGTTTTAAAAAGTATAGAGTGGCTACCGAAGATGCTTTTGGTAATATAGTATTGCGTTATATATTCTATACCATGAACATCATATGTGGCCAAAGAAAATAAAGAGCTAATAGGATATACTGTGTTCAGTGTCTTTCTATAAAACGTGTAAAATATGAAAAATATTACACTGGCTGCATTTTGTTGCCATCTTTTTCGTTGTCTTTTAAACTGCTGCCATACCACCCTCCTGTTGACATTTTTTACAACTCTTGAATTGACTTATTTTCTTTCTGCTGTAGCTGGTCTTCTCTGCATTCTCTACAAGTACGTGCTTTTTTCGAATCTGTACCTCAACTATTTCGCTTTATTCTAAGCATTTCCAAAACTATTGATTCCTGGAATTGTTTTTTAGAAATCTTTCTTTATTTTTCAAAGTTTTATAGATAATCCAAAAATTACCTACCACGATATTCGATAATAATTCAAACGCAGCCTTACCTAACCGTTTTCCTTAGGGGCGAGAAGTCGCCCATTTGATCTGAAAGTTCCAAATCCTCTTTTATAACATTCTATTCTAGAATTGCTCATGGTTTCATTATTTCCCCGCCATTTTGGTACTTTTTTTGCGCCATTCAAATCTATGCTTCACTTAACCGATAGGAATACTATATCCTTTTCGTCCTTCCACTTGACTATTAAGATTCGCAATTTTCTCCTTTTCTGAGACTTTGAAAAAACAGATATTAGAGAAAATACAAATAATTTTAGTGAAAAAAAAATCAAGCAATTATAATATCTTGCAATAAAACCAATACTTTTTTTTAAACTTAAAATATAAAATTATTATCAACTTCACATGTGTCTGTAAGAGCCGGAAAAAAAAAAAGAAAGTTCTAAAATAAAAGATACGCAGAACAGATAATAGGTAACGCAAGGTGACCGTGTTTGTATTTTTTTAAAAGAATATTTACATACAAACGTAAAGCCATTGCTGAACTGACCAAGTTTTCTTTTTAACATTTTGTGGAAGGATATCCGTGACCCACAGGTAATATCCGCAGCATAGAACGAAAAATGTTTTACACCCACCGATGAGGCTCATGGCAGTGAACGTTAATATAGAACTGAAAATTACTGAAAATTTTCAAGCCGATAATATAAAATAAAAATTCAATTTAATAATAACTTGTATTTGATTCTTGTATTCGGTGACAAAAGCATAAGAAAATAATTTGTATTCTGAACATTAATAATGTAAATTAAAATTCACAATAAGTTTATGACAAATAAGTAATACTTATATAGGAATAATTTTTCGCAATGAAAACAAATATAAAATACATAAAATAATTTAATACATTATGGTGGAATATGTTATAAGAAATAAGTGCATAAGAAATATAACTGATCAATAGCTTAGTCTCCTTATAGGGATTTAATTTTTGTACAAAATATAATTCTGCACAGGAAAAACTGATTCAGATTCTACTATCGTTCAGGTTCTCGTTCTTATTGAATTATTTGTTGGTTATTTCCATGTCAAATACATTATTTGTAAAGGAAAAGAATAGAAATGCATTAGAATCAATCAAATTTTTTAAATTGCTTAATTGAACTCATATTTTTTAAAAAAGGGAATGATCAATAACAATTATCTCAGATAAAGGAAGGATTGGATTATTTTCGTAATTCATGTAGTGAATAAACTATATTGTTAGCAACCATGGTTACTATATTACAAGAAATGACCACAATGACATTATATATGATTGATTTTAATTGCTTAGCAACGAATACAGCACAAATGCCAGATATTGACTATTTAGAGAGATATATATAGCAGATAAATGTAAATAAGCATGATACACTGCACTTATTATTTTATAAAACAAATATCTTTTTTAAAAATCTATGCATTTATTTTTATAATTATTCGGGAATTTATACATGAAATGGTAGATTAGAATTTAAATTATTTGTATTGCGGTTCAATAAAATGAACTGTTTATTATAACTTTAAATATCATGATGTTTCATTTGGTTTATAAACAAAAATTAATTAGTAAAAATTATTCACATGAGGTTATAATATACTGTTTCTTACTATTAAACCATTACATTTATTAAAATTGTTTGAAATTCAATAAAGAATCATATTTGATTTATTCTTTTCAAACTTTGTTTTCATTTATTTATTTCTAAGCTGTACATTCTCATATTAATAAATTATTTTTGTGTTATCAGATATGTCTTCGGCATTTACATTATTACTGTGCTTTTCGCGCCTGATCAATAAGAACCGTCTTTACAATGCAAAAAAAAAAAAAAAAGAAAGAAAAAGAAGAAGGATCTCTCACATATTCATTGAGTTCAATAGCTTCAAAAATATAAACTATGTTTTATAATAATCTTATGTAAACAAAGAAAATATGAGAATACTTTTTTTTAAAAAAATATTTGATGAGGGAGCAGTAATTACGAGGATTTTTTCCAAACCTTTTTCGCGGTGTAAGATGCTATCAAAACTTTTCAGTGAAATCTTACGATAACAGCGCTGAAAAGAATGTTTAGACAATTTTATTGAGAATGTATGTTAATCAAAATATTTGTAATTTTAACATGGAACACATTCTTCTGAATATCAACCTGGTATTATGTGAAATAATTAGGGTTAGTTTTTCGTTTAAGTATTAGAAATTTTATTTTAAAAACAAAATATCTCTCAAAATTTTCGATGGATTAATATAAATATTTGGAAAAATTAGTTATATATATATGTGTGTGTGTGTGTGTGTGTGTGTGTGTAGACTGTGGGGTGATGAGATTATACATCCCGAATCTACGATGGTTTGCTCTTGGTTGTCTAGGGGGGTAATTCCATTACCGGAATACATGTGGTTTTGGTAGAAATTCAATGAGGATCAACTTGTTGTACTTCGTTTATTTGAAGAGATGATGAACAGTGAAAAGTATTTACACTATGAGATGACGAACTGACCAGTTAAACGGAGCAAAATAGATGGCTGCCTCATTTAACCCTTACCGGCGAAGGGTGCTGGAACGCGCTCTGGCATTCGGAGTTTACTTCCGACGCGGGTAATGCGAAGGAGAAGAGAAGCGGAATTTGGGGGGGAAAAGAGAGACAACGAAAGGTCACTGAGTTTTGTTCAGGAATAGGTGGCGCTGCAGGAGCTATCATATGACGTTGATTCATGTTGCCCTCTATCGAGTATCGGAGGAACTGGTTTTACAGCACATTGGAAAATAAAATTAATTCTTTAACAATTAGCTGGAAAATCCTACATATATATAATTAACAAAACTAAAAAAAAATTAATAATTTGTAATTCAGTCGTGGAACAATGAAGAAGATTTAAATAGTTTGGTTGAAATTATACATTTATTAATTTAACACGAGAAAGAGGCAATTACATGGGGATAGCGAAGGACAGCACAATCTACGTCCACACGATTCCGAGAGTTTCATAATGCAAATTTGTGGAAGTCAGATGCGTAGTTTCGTCATCGTGGCCAAAGTAAAAGAGGAGGAGTTTTCCTTGGTTGATATTTATATGCAAGGATTTCTTCAAGTTATGTATGAATGAAGGTGTCTTTAGGTATTTTAGTTGGAGATGAGTAATCTAGTAGGATTATTCCTACTGCTTTGAAGCGTGTGAACGGTTGACAGAGCAGGTTTCAAGAGTGTGTGATTACATAAATTAAAAGCTAAAATGGAATGGTATCAGGAAATAAAGATGAACTCCTTACTATGATAGTTAAAGTATAGGATAAATTAGCAAATTAGATTAAATCTAAGGGAAATCATTGCATCCACATATATGTATCATTGAAAAAAAAATCATTGAAGTAGTGGTAGTAGTATGGGAATTTTAAGACAGTCGGGAGGTCACCATTTTTGTTTCATTGAGCACCATTCTTTTTTCCAAGTACTGGCATCCACGTCGATACATTTGTGAAAGAAAGCATGCCGGTTAGTTTTGACACTGACATAAAAAACGACATTAGATTATTTTTATTTCTTTAATTATAAATTCCGCTAATCAAATCTTCAAGTAATAATAAGTTTACTATAGGGTCGAATTTATTCCATTTCAGGCTATTGGTTAGAAATCTAAAAAAAAAAAATTACTTTTTATACAGAAACAAATACCGAACAATTATAATTATTGATTTATTTTTATCATTTAAATTATTCTGTCATGGACGCAAGAAAAGTTTTTGTTAATAGATTAAATGAATTTTGTTTTTTTGTTTCTGGGCGTTTATTTCAAAGTTATTTTATATATAAAACATTTTGTGAGAAAAAAAATTCTAAGATTCTTGTTTCTCATTTCAAACTCTTGCAGAATGAGTCTACTTGTTTTACACAGGTAAAAAAAAAATGAAATCTTATTGACGAGAAGAAAAAAACGACTGTTAAGTCGATAAGAATTGAACAACAAATTTATTAGAATAAAGCATTTTTGAAACTGAATCGGTCAGTAAGAAAAGAGGCTAAAAAAAGTTCCCTTTAGGGTGATTTCATTCATCAGCATCTCTAGATGGATTTCATTCCAAAATTCATATTAAAACGTGTCACCTCAAGAGAGTAAGTTTTAATTTCCTCCTCCATGCATGCACGACTACTTCTCAAGACTATCCAGTATATCCAGCCAGTAACAATGACTTCTACAATGAAATAATGAATGAATGGCCAACAATTTCAATAAATGAAGTATCTGAACAACTGAATATTTCCCCCTCATTTATCTTGTCTGTTACTTGTAAATTCAGTATAGTTTTTCTGTGACATTTGTTTTTAGTAGGGATCTCATAAAAATACATGTCGTAGTACGTTGAAGTGAACTTTATCTTTCGCAAATCCAGGTTTATTTTGAAAACGGGTCATCTCTAAAATGGAAAAAAAAAAAAATTTCTTGGGTATCCTGTGGAATTAATGTAAGCCTTTTAACATCGCGTGTAATTCGCTTTAATGACAGAAAATTACAGATTTACGTTTTCTGGAAATATTATGGAATGAAATGGTCTTTGTGGCTTCTCCTGTAAAATTTATAAAAATGGAGATGACTCCTTTTTAAAACAATCGATTCTATTGCAAAAACAGACTTCCGCAGCATCAAGTAAAAATATGATTTATATTATCTTCAGTCATCGCCTTCTTGAAAGTATACGCAAATATATGTTTTATGCTATCATTCAGTAAAAGGATGAATGTTCAAAAATTAACCAGGAAGTTAACATTCGAACTTTATTAACCATTTTTTTTATTTCCAATGACAAGGCAAATGCAAACATTAAAAACTAGAACAGATTAAAGAAGTGGCCTAAGTCATTGCCTCACAAGTTCTCTAGCACGCCAGAAAATCGTCGTTTCTGAGTCGCCGTGAAATGATGCACATCGACGCAGGTGGTCTCTATTCTTTGGATCTGCCGAATCATTGAGAGGCGCAACCAGGGTTCGTAAGAAATTCTAATGCGATGGAGATGCATACCAGGCCGTCATGACCAGTCATCTTTTTTGGTTATGACTAACCACCAGCGTTGCATTGCAGATCACTAAGGCCAGCCTCGAAGACTTCGCGACAATGTTGGCGGGAAGGCTTGCCGAGATACACTGCCGATAACTGTTAGTCAATTTTCTACTGAAAATTTTTAAAACACCAATAGTTTCCAATTACAAAATAAAAAAGAGTTAAAAATTTCAATGACTTTTTTAAAATTTCATAGAAATTTAAGAATATCTGATTTATTGCTTGATTAGAGTGACTTATAAAAAATGAAAAATGGCAATAAACATTACATTTAACTTATTTGAAACCCCTGAAAGGTTTTTTTCCGCCAGTTTTGGTTGCATTTAAATGAAAATGTAGTAGTTTTAAACCGAATTTTTTCTTAAAAAGAAGAAAAACTTTTGTTTGAACCAGACCTGCTGAGAGCCAGAAATTTTCTTTGAAACTTAAAATAAAACTTCGATTTCCGCTCAATACCTGAAAACAAAAAAGTCGATAAATAAATAAAGTAATGAAAAATAAGAATTAATTTGCACTAAACCACCTTCTCGCATTTTGGAGTGTAGTTTTTGTAGGAGCACTCTTTTCTACAGGTAAGGCCAGCAGCTTGTCGCGTCTCCCCGGAATACCATCAGGTGATCGGCGCTGCCTTCAACCTTACACTCGGCTATTTTGACTTTAGTTTTGACCTCAAAACTTCAATCGCTCCTCCAACACCAGATATTACCTGCAGTGAAAAAAATCACAGAAAATCACAATATGGTACAAAAAATCTTTATTGTCTTAGGTTGGAAGACCAAGGCTTCCTGTGGACGGCAGCTGAAGAGGTATGACTAGGACCTTCATGTTGTCCCACTTTTTCCACTTCGTATCGGTCCTTTCCCTTGTTTGCCGTAATTAGGTATGGACAAAACAACTTGAGTCCGAGCCTTAGACTACTTCCAAATTGAGTGCGTTGTATGGCTACTAGGTCATTTATATTGCATACTCGTGCTTTTTTCCTTTTCTTGTTGTGCGACTTTCTGTTATTTTCATGTATTCTTATGATATTTTTTCTTGCTTCATCTCTGATTTCTTCTCGATTCTTCATCGACATATCTATTTCTTCTTTCTCGATAATTTCTATAACCTTCAGATCCTCTCGATTTCGCATTTTGACACCAGTGAGAAGCTCAAAAGGTGTATTCTTTGTACTTCTACACGTAGTAATATTCAAAATCCTCTGTACATCCGCAAGATATTTGTTCCACTTCATTGGAATTTCCAACGACAATTTTGCCGGTATTGGAATCAAAGTCTTGTGGATTCTTTCTGCCTGTCCATTTCCTCTCGAAACACCAGCTGAGATCAATACATGAAGGATTTTCTCTTACATGTAGTACTCTTTATTTAGAAATGAAAGCTGGACCTCTATCGGTAATAACTCTGGAGGGATTCTCGAAAGTTACTTGTTGTAGTCTCAGTTTTTGCAATGCTTCTTGTATTGAAGTAGACTTTGTGACGTTGGGTTATTCGCGGTTTTCTCTTTACTAACCTTGGGGACTTTTAATTAAAATTTATTAGTATAAGTAAACAACCTTTTCCCAACCAAAAATGAAACGTGAGTATTTCTTGGCAGGTAGAAATAAAGTGAAGTGAGGTAGATATGAAGTATATAAACTAAGCTTGAGACACATGAGAGAGGTCGAGAGACTCTAACGTTTAACAGTTTGTCTATAGTCAAAGATGGGGTCGAGAATTACAACAAAATATCGACGGCATAGTGAAGCCTAGAAGTCGAGATAGCCTCAACTTTACTGTATTGGTAAGACTCCGTTAATTTGATATTAGTGGAACAAATGAATATATCTACGGTGATATTTTAGGAGAGTCGGTTTACATTTGTCGTTATAGTAGTAAGTTGTCAAATAAATATAGTGTGGGAAATCCGGCTAACGTTTTTTTGAATGACTTAATGACTCTTAGTGTTAGTATTATGAGTTAAGCTATGGCACAAGAGGCGAATAGGAATAATATTTCGTCACAATTTTACTGGATACAATCTTACAAATTTTGTAAATACATCGACGACAATCACAATGTGATTATAATTCTTGTTCGTGGACTTCAACGGTTCAATAAAGTGGACATTATAAGTATTTAAATGTATGTTCTCTTTAAGTATAGGGTTCTGTAAGCCTTCATTTTTCCTACGTTTTCTTTCACATAAAATGTATTATGCACAGTTTACGATGAATTTTTTCTATTTGTTTTTTGATATTAGGAACATAAAAGCCCCTCTTCAACAGATCTTCCGTTTGAAACACTGCGAAGTGATCTTTACTATGCACATCCCGAATGATTTCAAATTCTAATGCTTCCGGCACTATAAGTAATTCTCGACCACAGTCGCATTTATATTGTATGTCGTTCTTTATCACGTACTCTTCCTTCAGTCTTTGATCGACTAGGAGTTTGAGGAATTTGAGTAATTTGAGGCATTCATCACTATTTTGCTCTGCTGAAATCTTTGCGGTAATTTCTCCTTGAGAACAGGTAACGGTCATAACGTTTCTGCTTAATGCGTCAAGGTGCTTCATTTGTTAACCAGGTCTATGAACCACTTCGTATTGGAATTCTTCTAAGAGCAGGGCCCATCTCGCAAATTTAGGGGTCAGGTTTTTGTTAAACATCGTCTTTTGGAAGGCATTCTAGGCCGTAACTATTTTTTTTAGATCCTAAGAGGTAGTTTCTAAATTTCTTGAGAGCTTTAAGAGGTAGTTTCTAAATTTCTTGAGAGCCTTAAGAAAAATTTACATATTTTTTCTTGTTGAGGAGTCGTCTTTTTACTCATGAAATGAATAGGGTACAATTGACCATCTCCAGACACTTGAAGAGGACAGCACCGAAACTATCACCACTGGCGTTCGTGTGTAATTCTATTGTTTGAAAATACGAAGCACAGGGCTGGTCGACAATATTTCTTTAAGTTTCTTGAATTATTGTTTTTGTTCCGGTCCTAATTTAAATTTTACTTTATTGCGGAGAAGATCACTTAATGGTTTGGCTATTTTTGATTAATTGGCAATAAACTTTCTGAAGTACACCGTCAGATCCAAGAAACTTTAAATTCTTTTAAGATTTTTGGGCTCTGGGAAATTTTGAATTGCAAGGGATTTTTTCAAAGAAGGGCGAATCGTACCATTTGCTATAATATATCCCAAAAATTCTATTTTTCGTTTTATAAACAGGCATTTCTTAAAATTAATTTCTAATCCATATTCTTTGGCCACTTCTAAAACACATTTTAACTTTTCTCCGCCTTCTTCGTCATTACGGGCTGGTATAATAAAATCATCTGCATAAATTACAACAATATTCTCAGGCATTAAATTCCTAAATATATGATAAATAAATCTCTTAAATACACTTGGAGATGTCGAAAGTCCGAAAGTAGCTCTCAAAAATTCATATAAACCAGAATGTGTAATAGAGGCTAAATATTTTGTAAATTTTTCCTCAACGGGAACATGTAAAAACTCGTCTTTTAAATCAATTGTTGTGAACACTTTAGCTTCAATCAAGTGATTTAAAACGTATATTCGAGGCATAGGAAAGGAATCTTTAATCACTTTTTATTCAACTGCCTAAAATTTATACACAAACATGAAGAACCGTTTTCTTTTTAGTCAAAACAACCCAAACCAAACCGACAATTTTTGTCGGGGAACATAACCCTCTCGGGCTTTAATCCCCTGTGAATTGGCTATTATTTGAGGTGAGACTGAATTTTGGTTTTACACTTGCCCAGAAGTTAAGATTTAGATATTAAGATAATAAAATAAAATTACAGTGCAATAGCTTTTTAAACAATATTAAATTAATGAAGCATAATTGGAACACGAATATCTCATAATTCCATTTTTTAATCGCTCATTATTTTGACTATCCACAATTTTTTGTTCTGCAAAAGAAATTCTCCTGGATCGTTGCGAGACTGCGTTTTCGTCTGCCTATATAATATTCATTTTTATTTCAGTGCTACACGGTGTTTCATTTGGTCAATAATTCATGATCAAATCAGAAACAGTATTACGTAATCCCTTCTAAGCAATGGGGGATAAATCTATCTCTTTAGAAATATCCACTGAAATAAAAATAAAAAAAACTTTCGCCTAGGGGAGAAGAGTTACATTGTGCAATAATCCGGTCGCCATCTGTGGGTGAATTTTGTAATAACTCTAAACCTTTGGGGGGGGGGGAATCGCAACTCCCACTAATTGTTGACAGATCGCTGCGGTTAATTCCAAGTACTCATTTCAATTCAAAGAGAAGTTAAAAGAAGTCTCACCTTCTACAATATTTCCAAAACAACTTTTAATTTGGATGGATCCAGTGGATAGTTTTTCAGGAAAGAGAGCTTTATTTAAATTTATTAGTTCACTCCCAGAATCTCTTAGGCATTTTACTATCCTTCCATCAAAAAAACAAATCCATATAATTTAACTGGTTTCTCACCGTGTTGACAGACATGCCTATTAATCCGGATAAGTCTTCATTAATGAATTTTCATTTTTTTTTTCAATGTGTTTCTGAAATTGATCTCCTTTACCTCCCCCCCCCCCACATAACACATTCGTTCGGGTCTATTATTTTGTTTGATATAATTGGGAACAATTTTTTTTATTTTGAATTGAGTTCTCTTAGGCTGGAGTTTATTATTAAAACGAAATTGTTTGTTCTCTGCGTTTTGAATTCGCGCGTTATGCTTTTTGAATTCGCGCGTTATGCGTTTCATCTAAGGATTTCCCCCGAGATGAAAAAAATATCACACTCTCTACCTAATTCATTAGGCTTGGAAAAAATTTTGACCTTCTCGAATGCTAATGTGTTCTCTTGTTTTTAAATGTTTCACACAATTTACGGAAACTATAAGGTCATATAATTTTTTACAATCATCGACTTATCTTACACGACAGTAATAATCAAAATTTACACTCAAACGTGAAGCAAATTGAGCGTGTGATTCTTTTGGATATCTCTGTACATTTTTAAATATACATAAGCTTTCGCGAGGTGTCAATTGAAATTCCTTTAACAATAATGCTTTTAATTTATCAGAATTTGAAAATTTTCTTGTTCTGTAGCATATGTTAAAACTTTATTACATTTATCTCCTAAGATATTTATCAGTACTTCCGATTTCAATTGATCCGACACATTTTTATTGCTAAATTCTTTTTCAAGCCACTGGAAAAAAAACAACAACACAAGGCCTCAGGAATCTTAGGTACGGATATCGTTAATGTTCTCACGCTTTTAATAAGATTTCAAGATTGTTTGCTGCGTATTCTGAGTCCGTAGACACATCAATATCTACATTTTCGCAAGCGATTTGTAAACCTTAATTTTTCCAGTTCTAACTCTTTCTCTAATCGAACTAGCCTTCCCCGTTACAATTCTAATTTTGACTGTTCCTCGTCAAATTTAGTTTTTTGATCCCCCGCGATCGATTTGATTATTCCTCGGACAAACTCAGGGTCCGTTTGGGAGATATCGGTATCCGCTATGAGAGTTTTGATTTCAATCATTCTCGCATCCAGGGGAACTGTTTATCCTAGCTCCTGCGAGATGAGTTTTAAATCGAATTTCTTAATATTATTCAAAATTGTCATTTTGGCGGCTCAAAATACAAATATTATAAAATGGTCATTACCTTTCAAATTTCGCCAGTCCTTCCGTATCAGTTCGTATGCACAAGGTAATCCAGTATCCAGACCGAGCCCCCAAAATTCCTGTAAGGCTTTTAGGAAATGAAACTTTTGCACATAAAGGATGAACTGAAGTTTTATACAAAACTTGTTGAATGTTCTCTCACAAACACAATAACTGGATACAAGCAGGTAGGACAAACACAACTGTTGTGGACAATATGATATCAACATACATTAAAAATAAAGTTCACTGCCTTCGCGCAGTAACAGCAAAATTGTTCACTCAACCACCTTCTCGCATTTGATAGTGTAGTTTTTTTCTGCTTCCGCGTAGTTGAACAGAACCTATTCGTCTCAGTTCTCGGAGCACTCTCTTCTACAAGCAAGTAAGGCCCACAGCTCGTCGCGTCTCCCCGCAGCTCCATTCGGTGATCAGCGCTCGCTCCAACCTTATATATATATATATATATATATATGTGTGTGTGTGTGTGTG